>RJWH01005397.1:0-77883 GCA_004363575.1 Solenodon paradoxus | reverse complement strand
TATTCAAAATACACAGATCGGAGCCCTGGGTCGGAGGAGCGCACAGACCTTGGACCACTGTGGCTGTTGAAAGCTTCCCGGCTGACTCTGCAGCCAGGTTTGGGGACTGCCGAGCCACCTTCTCGATGGACCGAGGCTCCATGGCGGCCGTGGGGCCGGCTAGGAGCACAGCCTCCGGCCCGGCTGGGGGCCTGCTCCTCTCCTCACAGCTGAGCGTGCAGCCATGCGCCAGCCTTGCCCGCGTGCTGAGCCAGCCAGGCCTCTCCTGAGGGCGGGCTCCGCAGAACCCTAGGAGGGGAGGTCTCTGCTCCCAGAAAGGATCAGGACCCGAGGGCAATGAAGACATGCTCCTTCAGCCTCACGCCATGGGCACGTGTTACGTGTCTGCTCTGTGCCGGGCTAGTTTGAGGACGGGAGCACAGTCCGTGTGCCTGTTCCCAAGAGCCTGAGGAGGTGGGGGCTGAGTGAACACGCAGGTGGATGTGTCAGACGGCGGAGGCCAGGACGAGGATCCACCATGCGGAAGAAGGTTCTCGGGGAGTCCTCGCCCCTAAAGGCAACTTTGGAGCAGACTGCAGACCTTAGGGCGTCCTCCTGAAGGCTCTGGAGGAGACGTGTTCCTGGCAACGGGAAAGCAGCGGAAAGCAGCCTCCGGCCAAGAGCACGTTGCTCCCGCCCCCGGTGAGAAAGGAGAAAGCCACTGCCCCCCAAAGTGCTTTCCGTGTCCCTTTGTCCACATCTGGCCGGCTGACTGTGGTGGCAATTTTGTAGCTAAGGAATGCTGTGCAACCAGTTCATCTTCCTTCATTTTACCTCATCTGCGAGAAAATGGACTTTGTCTGTCGTGGGCAAAGGTATTTTAGATGGCGAGTAGGAGCTATACCGCACAGGGAAGTTTTGATGAACCGATGACTTGAGGGCAGCCCTGCCATCAGCCCATTTTACAGATGAGGACACTGAGGCACAGAGAAGGGAACCAACTCTCCTCACTCAAGTCCTCGGATGACTAGGAGGCAGCGGGGTGAGAATCCAAACCTGCGAGCTTCCATGGCAGAGCTGGGTTTAAATGTGAGGAGTGGCGTCCTCCTCTGTGAGTGAGAAGCTGGCAGACTCCACCAGAGCAGGTGTCCTCCTGTGACAGGCTTTCAAGGGCAAAGAGGTGGACCTCACTGAGACCCCACAGCTGACACATTCCACATGGTAGCGCCAATGACAGTCTTAACAAAGCCATCAGGATAATTACAATGAGTTTACTTTAAAGCGCTAGTAACTTCTAAACAGACATTTGTTGAGCCCTGGCTCCCAGCCTGTCAGCTCCTCCTCTCCTCAAACACAGCTCTCCCAGACTGGAGAGTTCTTATCAGTCTTTTCATCAGATTCTCTGAGCCCATAGAAAACAGGTGTCTCTAGGCTGCTTGTCTTGCTTTTATCACATCAAGCATTTTCTTAGTCTGTGCTGAGAGGAAGAATTCTGAACTCGTCTGGTGAACTCCTACTTAACCATGCATGACCTAACCACAATGCCCTCCCAAGGAAGCCACTTCTCTCAGCAGAGGATCCCTTCTCCCCCTAGGCTCCCACAGCATAAGTTACCTGAGATTTTCCATGTGAGCGTTCAACCTCGCTGTTTACAATCTCCCTTGGGTAGGGAGGTCCATCTCTTACTTATACTTTTATGCTCTGAGTGTATAATATGGAGCCTGACACACAATAGAATTCCAAGAGGGCTGCAGAGTGCAGTCATAGAGGAATGAATGAATAAATGAAGCAGTGAGTGAATAAACGGAATCCTGTATATTTTGCTACCACTGGCTTTCCTTTGATATGAGAACAATGTGTTCTAATGCCTTCCCAGGACAAGCAGAGACACAGAGATTTAACAGCAAAGTCAGGTCCTTAGGTCCTAGTTGAATGGATGAGACAACAAAATGTGACCATTTCAGGCAGTGACATTTCCTAGGTAAAACACAGGCTACTATGATGAGTCAGGAAGGTTGGGGGCACAGCATTCGATGAGTCGAGGAAGACCTGGTTGAGTTCACAAGTTTCCTATCCAACTATCCACTGTGGATGCTTGTGACAGAACCTGACTGTACTCCCAGACACAATGTACTTGGTCTCTTACTAGTGTTCCCGATTTCCCTTACAGTTCAGGGTGACTAATGCAATGCGTGTGTAACATGTCAGGGTTGGACTTCTTTGAAAGTTTCTTCAAAGAAGAAACAGACTGCCAGAGCATGGATATCTTTTACATTCTTCTTATTTCCCCTTGTTTGGAATGTGTATGTGATGGATGGAGCCCTTGCAGCCTCCTTGATGTTGAGGTTGAAGATCATCTTCGAATATTGATCAATCAGAGATAGAACAACCATAGGCACTCATGCCTTCGTAGAACCTCTTTCTAGATGTGAGGGCCTCCTCTGCATGTCCTCGATGTGACTGGGGAAAGCCTTTCAGTGTTGACCAGTGGCCACTTCCTGTTCTCATCACCCAATGCTCTACGGTTCCCCCAGGGAGCAGATGTCTTCCAGGGGACACAATAGGGCCTGTGTTAGAATACAAGCTACAGCTTTCCATGCCAAGAAGCTAGAAATGAAAACCAGGAGGCTTGCTGGCCGGGTTAGAATTGCTCATCATGGTGGGAGCCGTTATTGCTTCAAATCTGTGGGAACACGTCTTCGCTGTTTCGGCGAATCTTTATGCTTATCTACTTATCTCACCTTAAATAGACAAGTCCAACCACCTCACTGCAAGAGGAACATGATGACTAGAGTCCCAGCCTCTTCAGAGAGGAGGGTCCAGGTGACTTCAGCCAGTAAGTTGCTGGGACTGGTGGGAGCTGGTGCAGGTGAAGGGGCCTCGGATGGGCCAGGGAGGGGCTGTTGGTTACAGTCTGAGATTGGCTGTAATTTGGGGGACTGTTGTACCCCCACTGAATCCCCACTTCTAAGCTTCCCAGCATGAGCAGTCATAGGGAACCCCGAGGAGACACCCCAAGACTTTGAGGAGCTGAGTCTGAGGGGGATGCTCTCCTCCAGAATGCAACGTCCTACTGTCCATTGTGGAAAGACAGCTATCGCTGCCCGTCCCTTCCAGGACTGCCTTACGGAAGAGCGCCACCTCTCCTGCCCAGTGTGCCGCCCACAGGGAAAGTGCTCTAAAGGCTAGTCAGCCGTGGGTAACGGTCTCTGTTCCTGCATCTCAACTCGGGACAACCGCAATGCCACCGAGACATCAGAGCCCCTGTGGGGAGCTCACCTGCTCCCTCCGAGCAGTGACGCTTTCTGCCCTCCTTCCACAACGCCAGCCGCACGGACACCTCCCGTGAATGTGCGGCATGGCAGACTCCATCTCAGAGTCCTCCCTGGGAAGCTGACCTCACCAGCAGCCCCGGTGGAGTGGTGAGAGCCAGTCATCTGGCAAACACCTATGGAGGCAGACTGCCTAAAGCATGTTTGCCATGTGACATTTGATTGAAGGAGAGACTTTTTGTGCAAGAGGCATTCCTGCTAAGTCCTGTTACATCCAGTCTTCTTTACACCTATCCTCACACTTGCATGGTAGAAAACCATGGCCCCTGCTCATTCACTCCAACCAAGAAACGTCCAACCCCAGCATGACCAGTTCCTCTCAATGTCTTATCTCCCATCCCAGGGCCTTTGCACTTACTGTTCTTCCTGGTTAAGGGTTTCCTCAGCCGTAGGTTTCACACCCCGACACACACACACGGAGTAGGTCTCAGGGCTCAAGTGACACCTTGTCAGAGAGGTCCTCCCTGTCCTCTCCTCACACAATCCCCTGTCACTACCCTCGCCCCGCCAGGCACCACCATCCCTTACCCAGCTGTGTTCTTCTCCATAGCTCCGATCACCACCGCTGAATGATTTAGTGTGTGTGTGTGTGTGTGTGATTTGGTGTTTGTCTGCCACTGTGAGACCTTCAGCTCCCCGAGGAGGGGATTTTGGTCTTGATGGTTGTGTGTTGATCGATGTCAGCTGGTAGCAGTTGCTCAGAGAATATTTGTTGTGTAAATGAATGAGTGACCTAAGGTTTCTAGGACACATTAGTAGGTGTGGGGCAGTCCCCAGCCTGCCATGACCTCTCAAACACATACCCCTAGGGGAGAGGATCCCAGTTATTTCTAATCCCATTGAGGATGAGGGCACGGGATCTCCCCAGAGGTCAAGTTTCCCCCTCCCAGCAGACAAGTAGGGAACTTTGAAGTGTGGGTTGAAACCCAGGAAAGTGAAGTGGGGTCACTGTGCTTGTCCTTGGTGACATTCAGCTGACAACCTTGTGTTTGTGGAGGACAAGCCTATGTTTCAGATTACTCAGTGAGCAAATAGAAAAAATAAATACATAAACCTGCCTCCTCTCTTCTTAAAGTTGTTTGTGTGTGTGTGTGTGTGTGTGTGTGTGTGTGTGTGTGTGTGTGTGTGTTTTCTCCCAAGAGTTCCCAGGCAAAGAGCAGCATCAACTTCCTGCAAGGGAGCGGCTCTGAATGTGTGTGTCCATAAAAGAACAAACACTCAGCCTATTGTCAGCTTGCTTAATGAGACTTCCACACAAGACAACAGGCGGGTCCACACTGGGAATGACTCATGAGAACATGCCCCCGGGAGCTGAAGGAAGAGACCCCTGCTTTTCACAGACACATATTCCGCAGAAGCCCAGACAGATCTTTGTTTTTTAAAATTGCACCCTATTTTCAAAACCTTGAGGGGACTTGACTTCCGAGGGGGCTCTCAACTGACTCTCGGGTCCTGTCGCCCTGGTGCCGTCCAAACACACAGTAGCTCCTCAGCAGTGACAGGCACTCCTTCGAGTGGAGTGAAAGGTTGGAAAGGCGGATGGTTTAACTGTGCTGTGGATTTGGGGTCTTCTGTGAACCTTGGCCTAATGGCGCACTTTGGTCACTGGTTCAAGCATGAAACTTGCTGTCTCAGGCACTATGGGAATCTCTCAGGACGAGGTGTAGACGCTCTGGATAAGTAAGCGCTCATAGACTGATGAGCATCAGATGAAATCCTAAGTGATCAATGATTAAGACGCCTTTGATTCTTATGAAGCATGAGATTCAAAACATGATTTTTTTTTTGAGGGAGCTTGAAAAGCTGATAAAAAAAATGTAAATGAATAAGTAAAGAAATAGAAATAGTTAATACCTGGTGGCATCACTTACCTTCGGGACACCTAGGCTTCTGTCGAGTTCTAGGGGTGAAGACAGGGTTGTGTGTATGTGGGGTGGGCTCTGGAAGTGAAGGGGAATAGAACTTTATCTGTGAAATCCCTACAGCCAGTCAGTCGAGGAAGAGACTCCGTGAGTGATTCCGGCGTTAACTGTCGTCCACACAGAAAAATAATTCAACTGACACCCCTAGGTCACACGATGCACAAACATCTGCTGCCAGATACTCGAAGGCTAAAGGCAAAACTATAGACATTTTAGAAGATGATGTAAGAGCGTGACTGTGAGGTCTTGAGTTAAAAAATATATTTATTAAACCAGATGCAAAAGCCCACATCATAAAGGAAAAAATAGACAAAGCTGCCTACATTGAACTTAAGAGCTTCACTTTAACAGAAAATACCATCGAGATAATAAAAATAAGCCACAAGCAGGAAGAAATATTTGCACACATAAAATTGGTAACATATTACTTTGCAGAATATGCAATAAACTACAAATCAATAAGAACAACCAACTCAGGAGACCAATGGGCAAAGCAGATGGTAGTCAATAGAAAAGGGAAAACAAATGAACACAACACACAAAACAAAATTCAGCATCTCTCGCCATCAGGGAAATGTTATCTACAACCATAGGAGACGTCAGGTCACATCCACTAAGTTAGCAAAACCTTGAGGTCTGACAATCAAAATGAGGCCAAGAAGTGAGCCCTCTAAACAATGGTGGACGAGTGTCATTGATGAAACCACGGTAGGTGGCAGTTTGGGACCCTGAAGACAGGTGGAACAAGATGGCAGTCTGCCCCCAGTTCTCCTTCTGGAAACAGAGATGGGGATATATAACTGTGAGGGACCTGCGCACAATATTTAGTAGCAAAACCTGGGAATAATGGAAATGTCCATCCCAGAAGTAATTCTTGATTGGGTGCTATTAATCCCTGGAAAAGCGTATAACAATGAACAGGTGCAAACTACGGGAAATGCAAAAGAAAGGATGCATTTCACAAGCCTCATTTTGAAGGGAAGGAAAGAAAATAGCAATGAGATCCCGTCTATATAAAGTTAAAAATCGTGCACTGTGTGATCAAGGGAACAAGCGAAAACTATAAAGGAAATGGCGTGACAAAACAGAATTCACATGGGAGTCAAGTTTGAGGGTAAAGGGAAGGGACGAGCCTGGGAGGAGGGACAGATGGAGGATAGGAAGGGTTGTCACCGCTTCCCAGACCAGAGGCTGCACCTGTTGTGAAATCAGCTACCACCTATGATACTCACTCACTCACCACATAAGGCGACTCTTGTCTCTATTCCTTATCTGCTCCAGGTCTTATCTCCCCGGACCTGATGGCTATCAGATACTCTTTCAAGACAACCAAATATTTGGACAGACTGGATTCCTGTAATCCTGCATAATTTTGCTCCAGAGTAGAAATGACCAATGCGTGGCTGAGCCCCACTTCTAATGCAGACATGAACCCTCCAGGTGGTTGAAAAGCCAAGCACACCCCAGGAGGCAGGAACAGCTCAGGGGTCTGGTGTCCCGGGCTCCAGGGCTTCAGTCTCAGACAACTCCCTTTGGCTTTGGTCCACTCTGACCCCCAGAATCTTCCTCAAAGCATCCCACTGACTGGTGGGGTGTGGCAGAGATGCCTAGCCTGACACCAACCCTTGAGGGACTGGAATCCAGCCCTCCAGAAACAAGGATGGCCTTTCTATGTTTCTATAAAAAAAAAAAATCAAAAGAAGAAAAATATTTTGAGACCCAGGAGCTGGCGAGCCATTTAAATTTCAGTGCCCATGGTGAAAGGTTGACTGGGGTCGTGCTCATCCATCCCTGCGTTGTCCACGGTTGCTTGGTGCCACCTGGCAAAGGGAGGGGCTGCAGCAGAGACCAGGCTGTCTGGAAATCACGTGATGTTTGCAGAGCGTGTTTGTCAGCCCTGCACTGACCTGGAGGGCGCAGTGCTTCTGCCTCAGCAGGAGAGACCTCTGGGTCAATGGGGGGACAGGAACCTTGGCCAAGTCCAGCTCCCCTAGGTCAGCTCCTCTCCCTTCCAGCTTCCAGTCCAGTCCAGCTCTACCTTCCCACTCCTCTTAGAATGACTATCACCCATATTCTTGGGGTTGACACCCTCCACCTGCTACCTGAGTCACCTCTTCCACGGGTGGAGTGCAGGATACAGTCACAAATAGCAGCAAACAGGTCACGAGCCATCTCTGTCCTTATAGCGTGAAGTTTCATGTAGGAGAAACAATCACAAATAAGACCCTCAAAAGAAAAAATGTCCACCTACAGCTTTGCCAGTTATTGTGAGGGACACAGTGTGATGAGGCCCCCAGGCCAATGAGCATCAAGCCTAGAGCGTGCAGGCTGAGTTGGCATTCCCTCGACCAAGGGAAGAGAAGGGCAAAGGGGACACATTTGTGAAGATGGGGTGGGGTGGGGCACAGAGAACTCAAAGTACCAAGAAGACAATGGGAACAATGTGGCTGAAGCTGGGGGAAGGGGTGGTGAGCACAAGGGGTGAGGAGGGGGATCCCCTATGGGCTCGGCCTTCTCCTTCCATGTCACCTCCCTCACTCCTCTTAGCACGAGCAAGATGCAACCTGAACAGAGTTGCCGGGTGAGTTACTACGTCCACAGCCTGGTTGTATCATCCAACCATAAACGTTCAATTAAGGAGATTAATTGCATGTAAATTGCTGGAGCTGTCATGTAGTGTGACAAGAAAAAAGAGGGCAAGTGGTTTGGACGGGAGAATCACACCTATGTCAACAAGGTGATCACTTAGCTAGAGCATGAAGCCAAGGGGCTGGGACGCTGTCAGGGCTCCATGGGTATTAACGCTCATGATGAGCATCACCATCATTTTTTTTCATGCCAAGCAATGAAATCATTCCCCTAAGAGACATTAACATCGAGGACATTTTTCTTTGTGTGTTGCACATTCACAGACAGTACTGGCGCATCGTCTTTTCTCCTGCAGTGGTCACCGTAACGTCAGGAGATATCTGAAAGAGAGGGGCCCACACAGTCCCGGCTCTGTACCAGGAGGAGAAGCCACAAAGGAAAATGCAGTTCCTAGCTAGGGGCAAGTTTGGCTTCCAGACTTGCCGCGGCCTCCATCCGCCACGCTCTCTCCTACAGGGTCCCTCTTTGCTGGGAACTAAATGACAGCAGGAGGGAAAGGCTCTGTCATCACCTGGGTCCCAAAGTTCTGAGTCAGCCAGAAGCCAGTAATGTGTGTAACAGCCCTGAGGGTGATCAGCTCCGAGCCTCAGTTTGGATCAGAGAATAAAGCCAGGTGCTGAGTCCCTCCGGGGAGGCCTCTGCTCTGAGCGACAGAAGCAGTGTCCTCACTTCACCTCCCTTCCCATCCAGCTCATCCTCTTAGAGCCCAGCCCTCTCAAGCCAGCACTGCTCTGCTCCAGTAGCCTGTCCACGGGGACCCATCCTGCTCCTTGTACCCGGGCCTGTCCAACTGCCTGCATGCGCCATCCAGGGCAGACCAAGCTGCCTGTTCAAGCCCAGAAGAAAACAGTGACAGTGCTAAGAATAGCGTTTCGGGACAGACTTCCAGCTGTGTGATCTTGACCAAGTGACTTACCCTCTCTGTGCCTCGTTTTCCTTCACGCGTAAACGAGACTGGCAGTCACACCCACTGAGGTGAACCTAAGAACATGACACGTCCTTAGAAAGGAGCCTCACTCAGATATCGGCTCAGCTCACTAACATGTCGCGGCTGGGGCCACCACCTGCCATGCAGGCCCCAGCACTTACAAGCTGACGTCAGGGGAAGGTTCTGCTCTTGCTTTATTGAAAGTATTCTGGAAGAACCCCGACATTTTCATTTTGCCTGGGACCCTACGCAACTGGTCCTCTGGCTGCCACTCGCTGTGTCCCCGCTGTGCCATGGCTCGGGGCACCAGGCACACACAACCCACAGGCTTTCCCTCGGGCTTACTCTGTGCTGCTCACCTCAGGGAGCAGGTGAGGAGGCACAGTGCCCGTCTCCACCTGAGAGCTGACCCCGCAGGGGCAAGGGGTGGCCTGGGGGCCAAGTGGACCAGACCTCACCAGACCCGCGTCGGCCGCCACCACCCTCCTCTCGTTCCATAATCACTCGCTCGGCTGCTTGGCCTCCGTTTCCTTGACGGGAAGCTCGAAGCTGGTGGGAAGAAGCCTGGAGTGGCAGACAGGTTTGTGAACTTCATCTGCAGAGGGGCAGCAAATTCAACCAAAAGCTTTCGTTAAACTAAAATGGTTTCTAGAGTAGACACAGTGGGCTCTTGCCAGCAAACTCTGCTGCCATATGTTTGTTTAGCTCGCATCACACACACACACACACACACACACACACACACACACACACACACACACACACACACACACACACACACACACTGGTTATTTGCAGTTAACTGCTGACCTTTGAGGAATTTGCCTGAAAGCTGCAGCACCTGGCTTCCCTGAAGGCAGCAGCAGGCCTGGCAGCCTGGGGCTCCCTCTCCAGCCCCAGGCAGGAGCGCTTGCCGTCACCAGTCCCTCCCACTCCCAGGCTGGGCTCAGAGCCTGTTCCACGCGTCTCTGCCCGCGACGCCATCATCTTCCGGGCGCTGCAGGCTAGGAGCTTGTGACCTCTGGGCTCGGCTCAGAGACGCCCACATTCCACAGAGCACACTGGGGCCTGGAGCCGAAGGGGGCCACGGCCATGCGAGAAAGTCAGCAGGCAAAGTCAAGGTGAGGCCAGAGACCCTCCTGCTGCAGGGCGTCGTGGGTGGGACTGTCGCTCCTTAGCTGTCAGGAGCAAGACAGCCCTGGCCCGTGTGGCCTCTCGCTAGGACTGGCGCTGGGTCTTCTTGGTCTCCAGCCCTCCCTGCTCCTCCATGAGGTACCATCGCCTGTGCTCTGGAAACAAGGCCGAGACACCTTCTAGAAAACACCAGCGGTGTTTGCTCAACTGGGACCAGCCCAGGGGCCCGAGCAAGATCGTGCTGGTGGTCCCCAAGAAGGGAGAAGATAGAGAGAAAGGCGCACTGGGGTGGGCCAGAGGCCCCTGGGGGACACACTAAGGGGCCGTTCTCTGACCCCTTAGGCTTAGGGGGAAAGGACAGACCCGCTGTCCCCAGCGCCCAGGCAGACCACCGCAAGGCTTTCCACCTCACAAGTCCCAGCAGCAGGGGCTGGCGATGGGCGTGGAGGAAGCAGGAGGCCAGGGGTGGGGTTGCTAGGGGGTCTCAGGGCCCCCCAGGTGATGACCTGGCTTCAGAGCCAGCCCGTCCGGTTGACCCCAAGCGCGCGTGTGGCACATCCAGGACGCCGCATCACAGACAGCGTCCGTATAGACATACATACGTGTGTGCAGGTGGGTGGGTGTGTAACTCTGACGTGTGTGTGTACACGTGCGTAGATATCCACACGCAAGCACTCACTCAGGAAGCACTTCAGCTCAGGACGTGAGCAGACAATGAACGAAACGAAGAGGTCCTTGTCGGGTGAAGGTGGGCAAAAGACACGGATTCCTGCTTCCAGTGAGAAAAGCAGCAAGAGCTGGGATGCGACGCTGCGCTGACGTTAGCAAACTGTGCCGTGTTGTTTGTGTGTCTGACAGTTGCCAAGAGAGTAGATTCACACGTTGTCGCCACAAGGAAGAACAGTGTGGCTAAGATGTAAGCATGGTGCTAACTGAACCTCCGGGGCTGGTGGTTCGTACACTCGTGAGGCTGGGCGTCTGCAGCGAACGCCTCGCCTGCGTCGGTACAGACATGGGAAGGATAGCTTGCCCTTGACAGGTGTCCCTGCGCATCAGGAATCCTGCGCGCGGGCCTCGCCTGCCCTCGGAAGGCAGCGGGCTCTCCAGCTAAGGGACACAAAAGGCTGCTGCTGGTGTCACCCCGCAGCGGGGAGGCCCGCCCGAGAGGCAGGACAGGCGCCACCTCTGCACTCTCCCGGGTCCTCGGTCACCTGGGCCGCGGCCTGGCTGTTTTCCAGGAAGGGGAGAAGGACGTCTTAGCCTGAGAGGCCCTGGGGCCCTGGTTTCCAACAGCCTAGGAATTCTCACCTCTCTAGAAGTTGTTTGTGAAGCAATTTAAATGGCAGCACACGGAAAGGCTCACGGGACTTGGTGGCCGCTCCTCAACGCACACAAACAGCAAAACCACCGAGTTCAGCTGACACCCCAACGTGGGCCCTGAGGTCACCTGCTTGTGGTCTCCCTCCTCCCCTCGGGGCCACTTCACGGGCCTCTGGAAGCAGCGTCTGCTGGGAGCAGGAGAGAGGACGGCGTGTTCTCTCGGCTCGGAGGCAAGGGTTCCTGAAGCTTTCCGGGGACGCTCCAGGGCTCCAGTGCGAGGGCCCTTCTCCAACCCTGGCGGATCTTCCAGAACAAAGTTCCCGGGAAGCACAGGGACGTCTCCGCCCTGAGCTGAGCAGCCGTGCTGGCATTTCAGTGGCTGCCCCAGGGGGCATTTCCAGATGCCCGGGAAAGGCTCCCTGGCAGCCTGTCATTACGAGTCATAATTACAGCCACCGAGCCAAGATGGCTTTACTCTCCTTAAACGATGCCAGTCGGAGCACGATCTCCATTTACTGGCAACCTTTCCCGGCTAGGAAAGGACAGCCCTGAGGGCACCGTCCCTCCCTGTTCTCCTCAGCCTTTTACAGTTCCCTTCTCCCTCTTCGCTCTCCAGCACAGGCCCACAGACACTCAGCGTGGGGACCCGTGTGCCCCCAGGAGAACACAGGTCTTTCCTGAAAACGGGGTTCTTCAAGGGAAGACCCTAAGGGCACCTGGAACCCCTGTTTAAAAATGCAGACTCAGTGTCAGTATCCTGAAAGTCAGCGTGGTGAACCAAATAAATCAGTGTTACTGTTTAAAAAAACGCCGAGTCCTGGGTCTACAGACCTAAAACAGTCTGATCGTAGCACGCGGGAGTGAGCACCTGACTCGGCACACTCCCGTCCAGCTGGGGAGGAGAGGCCATGGGAGAGGACTCCTGGCGGGAGCCACTCGGGCCCCTGGGTCTGGATTTGCTGCAAGAGCGAACTTTACCATCCTTGCTCACAGCCAGGAAAGAGAAAGGTTCCTTCTGCCCATTTTGCAGATGAGAAAACTGATCTCAGAGAAGTTCAGTCATTTGTTCAGGGGCACACAGCCGGTGAGGGGCAGAGCTGAGGGTCCAGTCCAGCTTGGCCCCAGACCAACAGGCTGGGGCGGCTCGAGGACGTCCAGATCCTAGGCGCCAGGCGGCAGCTTCGCAGCTGAGAAGCCGGAGGGTGTGGTGCAGGGAGGCAAGGCCGAGACCCGGAGGCGGCGGCTTGGGTCGGGTCGTAGGTACGTGCTGAGATGTCAGGAGGTGGCTCAGGAGAAGCTGTGATCTGAGTAAAAGGGTGCGCACTGGCCTCTTTCCGCTTGGGAGAGGGTCACTGAGGTTGAATCATTAACAGTCGGGTCAGTGAGTGGATGTGGCCAAGACCCCTGGTAATTCTGCAGCAAGCAGCAGCAGGACTGCCTTCTGGCCTCGCCAGCAGCACACAGCCAGGCTGGGGCAGCGCTTGAGGCTCCGCAAGGTGCTCATTGTAAAGAGAAGGTGTGTGCTTGCCTCAGACAAGGGAGCCGGCGCCTCCCACGGGCTCCTCTCCTCACCCCGTGCCTGTGGCTCCGACGTGATCACACGCGCACACCGCCCTCTCTCTCTCTCTCTCTCTCTCTCTCTCTCTCTCTCTCTCTCTCTCTCTCTCTCTCCCCTTCTCGCTCCCGTCTTTCCTCCCCCCATTTACCCCAAGCTCACATTTGCACGGGACACCTACTACATGCTAAATCCTGTGCACACAGCCGGGCTTGGCAGACCCCTTGCTAGGTAAGCTGGGAAGTCTGTGATGACCTCGCGTCAAGCGAGTCACTTTCCCAACAGCGTGTGTCTGCTACGTTTCTTCCAATTTTTTTTTTAGCAAGAAAGATATTTTTAATCTAGTGGGCACCTTTTTAGACATAACAATACTGTAGACTTTAGACTACACTGTAGTGTAAACATAACTTTTACCTGCACCGCGAAAGGAAAACATTCGTGTGACTTGCTTTATGACAATGTTTGCTTTTTTGCGGTGGTCTGGAACCAGCCCAGTGTCTCCTGGCCAAGCCTGCACTCAGGTCAGTGAAGCCGATGGTAGGGAGGCACGAGCTGAGTGCCTGCGGAGTGGGGGGCATTGTCATTGAACACGCATGCGGATTCACAAACCCCGTCCCTCGTCACATTCGACATACAGAGAAAATACGTGGGAACCGTTCACAGCGAGAAAGCCAACGCTTTCTAGGAGTGCAACCAGCTTTTTCCAGTCAAAAAGTTGACTGTAGGTTGGAGGCAGGATTAGGTGTGTGATGTGTATGTGTATTGTTTGTATCCATGTGTTTGCATATATGTACAGCATGTTTGTGCACATGCATGTTTGCATGTTTATGGGTGTGCATCTGTGTGCATGTGTGTATGTGTGCGGTGACTCTGTGTGTGTGTGCATGTGTATAACTAGTACTTCTTAATGCCTCCCTAATTCCTTCTCTATTTTCCTCTGCAGACTTCAAACTTTCCTTGCACGGTCAGCCCACTTGTTGATAATCAGCTCTTAATCTGCCTCGCACTTATATTATCTCCTCAAATTCTCAGTTTTTAACAATAATCTGAGCTAGAGGTCCTTTTTCTCATTTTGATAAATCAGGAAATCAAAATCCCCCAAGCTTGCCTTTCTTGCTTAAAGACTTTCAGATACGATGGTAAGAGAACCAGGCCTCTTCAGCAAGTACTCACCAGGGGCCGAGGCCATGGCAGGCACGTGGATTCCAGCCCAGGAACTCACGTCTCCCTGCTACACAGAGCAGCTTCTCCATTCATGTGGGAAGTGAATTGGAATTTAAGTCATGTCATGTATGAAGAGAGCTCAAGCACTCATTCATTTATAAAAGCATTTGTACATCAATTCTCTTACTTGCTCATTCATTCAACAAGTATATATTGAGTGCTGACTACGCGCCAGACACAGCGCCCATTGCTAGGAATTTACTGGTGATCAGAAAGAGACACGGTCCTGCTTTTTATGGAGATGACCCTCTAGAGACATCAGTCCACACTCACTGTACTCATGGGTGTCCGCTGACAATCGAAAGACTTCACTGCAGGGAAAGAAGTGACTTCTTAGAGGCTGACACCGGGCACCTGACCATACTGCCCTGGCCCAGGAACGCCTTCTGTGGAGAAGAAAGGGTGACCCGGAGTCTGAGAAAGAGCTAACTGGATGAAGTGGGGAAAGGACTTCCTTCAAGATCAGGTCTCTGTGCGAAGGACCAGAGGTGAGGGCAAAAACAAGTACTCTAACTGTTCACCTCTGACTAAGACAGCCCACCTGCGTGTCTCACACTTCTCAACCTCATGCCGACCCCACGTTGTCCCCTGAGACCCAGCCCATCACACTCAGTGAGGCCTCCCAGGCCCCCCATGTGAAGCATGGAGGAGACACTGCTTTCTGCCCTCACGACGATTCTCTGAATGACCAAGTTCTCGATTTTTCTCCTCTGTTCCTCAAATCCGTCCCCACCTCTCCTCTCTCTCTAACAAGACTCTGGGCAAAGTTTTGCCTTTTCGTTGGGATCGCCGAAATCCCATCACCGGTCCTTTAACCGGCATGCACTATCAGCCTGCTGGGTGGCAGGCTCAGTCCTTGGCCCGAGGGCGAGAGGGGTGCATGGTTGGAAAGGCCCCTGCCCCCACTGGGACCTGCTCGCGAGAATCCAGACAGTTCCAGCTGGACTGTCTCCCTCCCTGCCCTCAGCCTTTTATTTCCCCCCACGCTCCCCTCTTCACCAGATGACAGCTTGCATCTGATGTCGCCCCGTACTTAACGACTGTCCACTATCCAGGGAATAACGCCCAATGAACACAGCCTCATCGCTCCCCTGGCCCAGCCCCCGCCTTCCATGTCCGTCACCCGTCACACCCAGACAGACGCCCACATAATGTGCCTGAAAGAGTCCTGTGATTTAAGGGAAATGTGCAAGGCCTACAAACCCTTGGGTCCCACTAAATGCCTTTCTCTTCTCTTGTTTTACCTCAGGTGATGTGACATCCGACATAGTAGACATGGAAATAGAAATAAGATGTAGAAATACAAAGGAATCGCATGCTAGCTCAGAATAGACCAGCGGAGGATGAGCTCTTGGCTGAATCCAGCCAGATTTTCCCACTTCGCACATGGAGGCAGAGGGAACCCCTCTCTGTCTTCAGGTGGCTGTCAGGGCCTCAGGACTTACGGCTCAGGTGGCCCAGAGCTGGCATCCCCTGCCAGTTCAAATAGCCTTCTGGAAATGCTTTATCCTTATCTGCTGCGGGCTAATCTCGACAAAGGCCTGAGGTCACCTTTTCAAGCACTTCGGGTAGCTCTTAATAGCTGTGCCTCTTCACTTTCAGAACAAATACTAAAGGCTTTTCTGAGAGTCCCTGTTGCTGCTCTAGGATCTTAATTTCCAAAACAGGATTTTCATTCTTTAGCTGAGCGGTCCTCTTAAAAATAATTTTAAATGGGTTTTTAGTTACTGATTATTGATCTTTATTTAAAAGAGGCAGGAAGTGGGAGGAGGAAAAAGTATTTGCAAGGAAGGAAGGACATACTTTCATTTATTTATGTATTTGTTTTGGTTGTTTTCCCCCTGGCCCTGTCTCGAACCCTGATTGGGGCTTTCTCCATAGTCTATACTCCAAGCCCTGGCTAAGTGCCCGAGTCAGCAGGGCATGCTGATTGTGGGTCTTTGTTAAAAATGACACAAATGCTCGCAGAACGTTTAACTCAGCCTCTGTTGAGAGCAAGCACACGGGATAGAATGTACTGCTTCTATGAAAAGAGCGCACAGTGGAATTGCACTGATCTGAATCTGAGTCCTACATACGTGTGTCCTGCTGTGTGGCCCGAGGCAAGTTGCTCAGCCTCTCTGGGCATTGTCTGATTCAGGCAGAGCGAGAAGCGCCCACTGTCCACGAAGTAGGGGTCTCAGATGAAAGGGGAGCTGGAACCCCTCCGGGAATAGCTGTTCAATGTCGGTGGGAATTCAGGTCATTCTTTTCTTGCACTGTGTGGCAAGGGCGCTCTAAGTGCTTCTCCGGAGCCTGATGGCAACCTGGGGATTCCTGGGCTACGTTCACTAACCAAGGGGAGTTTCCCTGGTGGGACGTCTGTCAGCATGTGGACCCCTGGTCGTCGTGGGCTCCAGGGCGGGTCTGTCTGCCGCTTGGTCTGGGCGGAGGGAGGCAGGCCTTTCTGTGGGGCTTCTCCTCTCCATTGCAAGGCTGGACTCATGAGCAAGCAGAGATGAGCCCCATGGTGACTTGCCCCCTCAGTTCACTGTTGGAAACTGAGGAAAGAAGGAGCCAGAGGCTCTGGCAAGACTCCTGCCCCTTCAATGCCAACAGTACCCCTATAGTGCCCTAGTCGTGCCCCCAGGGTCCCGTGCTGCTCTACAGGGATTCCGTATCACGTGGGCAGGCCGGGCACCTTCAGGGCATGGCTCCAGACAAGGGCGTGGCCCATCTCCAGCACCTCAGAACTGCCAGATGCTGTGTTCCACCAAGACCTGAGCCCCCAGACGTGTCTCCTGTTTCTGCAGGCCTCCCTCAGGTCACAAAGAGGCCAGTGACTCCTGGGGAGCTCAGCCCCTCCAAAGCATACTGATTTGGACACTGGTCTCAAGCAGGTGTTAGTTTGTGTGGCATCCTGGATGGGGATGAGACAGAGGATTTATCTGCCCTTGGCAGTTGGCTCCAAGGGAAACCCCATGAAAACTGCATTAAAGTCACAGTGACAGGCAGATGTGAAGGGATCAGGCACCAAGAGGGAGCTAGAGGCTGGAGATGGGTAATGGGGGGACCAGGGTTAGGAGACTGAGGCAGGGACCCACTTCATTTGAAAATGGGCATGCAGCTGGGTGGCAAGGTTAGACAGGGGGTGTTGTGAATGCTGGCCACCTGGCCATGGCACTCCTCCCCTGCACCAGATACTCTTCTCTCAGTTATTTGGAGCTGCTTGCATTTCTGCAAACAAATCTGGTCGTTTGCACCACTGGGGCTTCTCTTGCAAAAGTATGTCCTTTGTGCTAGACCTTTACAGCTGCCCAGAGTTAGGGATGGGAGGGAGAGAGGAGAGAGGGAGGGAGAAGAAGAGTGAGGGGAGAGGGGAGAAAGGTGGGAAGGAGGAGAAGAGGGAGGGAGGGGAGGTGGCAGGGAGGAGGAGAGAGAGAAAAGGAGGAGGAGGAAGAAAGAGGTGGATGCTGGAGGGAAAGAGGGGGCGACTGAGGAAGAAGAACAGAACGGGGAGGGAGGTGTAGGGGAGGAGGAGGCAGGAGAGATACAGGACCTGACTCAGCCCCAGCTCCAGAGGAACTCCTAAAAGGTGCCTCTTCTAGTCCCAGGACGGGCCAGCAGTGTACGGGTGACTCTCACCATTAGCAGGTTGAGTAGGTGGTGGGCAGAGGGCAGGAGAAAGATGGCGGTCTCCTCTGTACAGGCAGGAAATGCGTTGCTTGTTCCATGGAGTCCACCATCCCCTCTGCCTGTGACTACTTTATCTACCTTCAGAGACTTACCCTTCCACACCCCAGGCCCCCCCAGAGTCAGTGTGCCCTTCCTCCACCTTGTGTTCTCTCCAGGTTCTCTGGGGATCCAATGAATCCCATCCACGATGGTGAGGGCCATATATCTTACTCTGTCTACTGTACAAATGCTAATCTTTTCCAGAAACTCCTCATAGACACACCAAGAAATGGTGTTTTACCAGACATCGGAGTCAACCTTTAGCCCAGACAGATTGACACATAAGAGTAATCACTGTAGTAGGCTGAACCTCTTTGTCTCAGCGCTCTCGTCTTCTCAGCGTAAGGAGGGGTTTCTGTGGCGCCCGGGGGCTGCCCCTGCCAAACCGGAGCTCCGCCCTTGACAGCATTTAAACAGAAACCGTGCTGAACTCTGTCCTGCTATTTCTGGAACTTCTGCACATCGTTAAGGAGCTTCTAAGACCCCTGGAGAGCCAGACACTTGATGAATCTTTGATCTGTCCATCTGGGGTGCTGGCCAGGGAGGGCAAAGGCATGAACTGTGGAGAAAGTTAATTTAGGCTGGTGAAGAGCCAGGAGAGAGCTGGCCCGTTGCCAGAGGACCCATTGCAGTGAGAAGACAAGACCAGCTCGTTCAAGATCGCCCATGGCGATTCCATCATTATTAAAGCGGAGTGTGAAATTGTAATGTGGACATCGCTCCTACTCATACAGGTCTTAAAAAATGATTGCAAGGCGAGTTCACTGCCTTCCCGAAAGCCACTGAGCTGCCTTGGCAACACAGGCGTGTGAAGGAGGAATTTCTGGGGCTAATGGAGCTGAGGACCGCAGAAGATGGGAGAATGACTCACGGACTGGCGCCTTCCTTTATTACCTAACCCCAATCATTTAACCCCGAGTCTAGAGCCCCAGGTAATGGGAAATGCCAACATCGACACAGCAAAGTATTTGGCCCCGATTGCCCTCAGTGTGCTCAGCACTAGACCCAGTGGCTCTGCCCGAGAAGGGTCAGCCAGGCCCCCTGACTCACATATTCCTCAGCAAGGGCAGGCAGAGCTCTGCGTCCTCAGGAACCAGCTTCTCTCCAGCCCGAGCTGAGCGTCTCCAGACGACAGGACCAAGAGTCCCGCGAGATTCCTAACCGGGACCAAAGACACCTGTTGGGACTGAGGCTCTGACCAGGCCTCCAGCCCTTTGCCCAGGTGCCCTCATCCCAGTACAGTCCCCCCGGATTGTCCACACGCCACAGCTCACACACACTGGCCCTTCTCTGACTCTCGGGACCCTTATGGGTGAGTCCAGATCTTCTCTCTCCTGTGACCCTTCGGAAATGGAGCAGTTAGATGGACGTTTGTCGAATATGGGATCACCAGGTCTGTCAAGGTGGTCTCTGTGAGAGGCCAGTGTCCCCGGGGGCAGAGCCTGAGTGCTCTGTCTGTGCTGCTCTCCAGCCAAGGTCAGAGCTGGACTGGTCTGGACCCCATTTACTCTTTCCTGCAAGCCACTCATGGGGCAAGGAGTTCTCAACAGGCGACTCACAAAACAAAGCTTTGCGGAGCTGCTAGCACTTCCAGCCCAGACACTTCACTACAGGACAGATAGCTCCTTCACTCTGACCAGGGATTGGAACGAGGTGGGCATTGCCATGAGTTACGATAGCAATTTGAGCGCCTTACGAGAGTCTTTACGGGTTCCGCACAGCACATGGGGTCACTCCCACAGAGAGGCCTTTAATGACCACGTTCACTGCAGGATCTTCTTGCACCCCCTTTAGGACATGTGTATCTTATCATTGGACTAAAGAAAAGATACCCTAGGTATCCGGGCTTTTCCTTCTGAAGATTAAGCAAGGATGATTTAGCCTTGGGAGTGTGGGGAGGCATGGATCCCAGTTCCAGAAACTAGATTTTGATCAGCTACCTGGAAGAGGGCAGTCAGAGGTCATGGGCCTATCTGGGTGCCGTTCAGAATAGGCTGACTCATCCTATTCCACAAAGAGGATGCAATGACCCCAGGCAGGTAGAATAAGGATATCGAGCTTTAGAATTCAGGCAGGGGAAGTGGGAAAGATACTCAACTCTGTGGGGGAGAAGCTTCCAAAGCACTGGAGCCTCAGCAGCTGGAATCCTTACTGTTTTTAGAGGAAGGTGCCAAGATCTCAGTAAGGAGGGAAAGCAGACTGCACTAGCCAGGCTTGGCCTGCAGAGAGAAAGCTCGTTCGAGAAGCTTCCCTGCCCTCGCCCACTACTTTGGAGGCCCTGCACACAGGTTGTCTTTTCTGCAGACCCTGCTTGTAACAGCGAAACTCACCGCCCCCTCCCCGCATGGCCTCAATCCTACTTATGCTTTTATGTTGGGAGTGGGCTCAGGGACCCGTGAGGCAGGAAGAATTCAAGCAGGTGCTGGATAACAGCTGGGACAGGTTTATGAGAAGCACAGAGAGACAGACAGGATCCCTCTGCAGGCAGGGGAGCTACAAACATGAGATGAGGGCCTGGCACACCTGGGGAAGGGGCACGAGATTCCATTAAGAGCTGATAAGGACATGTCCTGTCTGCTGGCATGCCTTCACCTTGAGCTGGCTGGGGCTCACTTGTTTCAGGTAGGTCTGGCTGACCGTCAGCAGGCCTGCAGGGCAGGTGAGCTCGTTTGCTGATGATTCACATGTCTGCAACCCTACTTCCTTGTTATCGAGGTGCCTGCTTTCCCTCTGCTGCCCCTGACACATATATACACTATAACCTTAAGCTTGGCTCTGGCAGTTCAACTCAGCCCTCAGAAGGAATAAAGTGCTGATATTCACAGCATGAAAACATCTCAGATGCATCCTGCTCGGTGAAAGAAACCACACACAAAGGACCACATCCTATGTGATTCCATCTATATGAAATGTCAGAAAAGGAAAACCTAGAGACAGAAAGTAAAGTCTGTATAGGGGTGGGGGGTAGGAGTGGCAACTAAGGGACAAGCACTGAGGAGGTGACAGGAACGGCCTGCAATCAGACTGCTCTGAAGGCTCTGCATGGGCTATAGTAAAAGCTTTGACTTCCATGTGGCCCGTGGACACATTTTATTGTGTGCAAAGTGCACCTTGAGAAACCTAGCTTTCAAATGCAATGGACCCTGAACCTGGACACACATGAAGTGGATCATCTACCTGCGATTTCTCTCCCTGATGACGGGGAACCTGGCCTAGGAATCAGGTCTCCTGGCCTCGTGTCTGGGTGTTGCCTCAAATAGTTGGTGATGCCGTCAGATCGTCGTCCTGAGTCTCAGCTTTCTGGAGTGATGGGAGGCAGCCGCTCCAGGGTTCACAATTCCACGGACCCTCTGGGATTCAGGGGATCTAGGAACTCCCGCGTTTGCATCTGATCACAGGGCGTGTGAGCAATGCCTTTCTCCAAGCAAAGCGCTGCAGCTCTTGTCTGATCCCAAAGGGGATGGGGATGCAGAGACATTAAGAAAAGTGGGCATCAGACAAATTTTCTCAAGGTGTCTTGCAGATGGGAAAGTCTGAAAGTATGGTGTTCAATGAATTAACTTCCTTTCTAAAATCTATTTTTTGACAGGTACTTTTATTTCCTTTCTAATAAGGAAACAGTTGTAAAGAGAGGTAGTGGGAGCCTGCAAGAGTAACCGCTCTAAATTTGGAAGCTCCCTGCTGTTTGTGCCTGAATGCATGTCAGGAGCCAGTGTCCAGGGACAGATGCCTCTGTCCCTGCAGGGCCTGCCCTGCCCTCTTGCTTCCTGCGGCTGCGTCTGGAGAAGTCCCTCCAAGGCGGGGTTGTAGGCTCTGGGACTCAACCCACTAGACTGGGAAGACGCTATCAGCCTCGGGAGGGCTGGCTCAGCAGACCTGAGTTTCTATGAGTTGATCTAGCTGCTTTTTAATGACATTTCTGCCACATTTATAAAGGAAGCAGCCACACACAGAAAAAACCCTGGGTCATGTTAAGTGAAATACACCAGAAAGAAAGAGAGAAATAGAGGGTGGTTTCACTCCTATGTGGAATATGATGGAATGAAACAAGTGAACAGATAAACCCCAGCAAGAACTCAGAACACAAGAGGCAGGCTGCTGGGAGTGGGGACGGAGGGAAGGAGAGGGAACAAGGAGCGGGGAAGGGCATGGAATGCTGGTGGTGGCTGTGATGTGAAATACAGACTGAGATGCAACTCCAGCGTCTGGAAATGACTGTGTGACTGTATGAATGGCAGTGTGAACAAAAGAGAAACATGACTATAAAAAAATCACGAATACCTGAGATACCCCAGAGCCCTAAACGTGTCGGAAACACAAGGATGCTCTCCTGAGTTTCCTGTCCCCGTGCCCTGATTAGAGCTGTGGCCTGTCAGCCTCCTCCCGCCGCTGAAACAGACACCACAGACAGGACGGCTCAAGTGTTTTCCCACAGCGCTGGAGGCTGGCAGCCCCGGATTCAAAGCTAGCAGGGCTGCTGCCTTCCGAGGACTGCCCCCTCTGCTCGAAGGTGATGGTCCTCTCCGGGCCCTCTGCAGGTGTCTCTGTGACTGAATTTCCTCTCCTTAAAGGACATCACTCATATGCAAGCTGGCCTTCACCCTGAGACCTCATCTGTCCCCAAATACAGTCACAGCACCGCAGCCCAGGCAGAGTCCTCACCCCCCCACTCAGGGAAAATGAGGTCGTCAGGACACAGTCACCCTGAAACAGAAGGATGGACAGGCCCTGCAGGGACAGACAGAACCTGCCCATTGCAGCGGCTCTGGAGGGGCTGGGGCTGGGGCTGCAACATGAATTGGGTTGGGGACACATGGCTCTAATCTGTCAGGACTCGCCCTTGTTCTCAGAGCCCTGTGGCCCCTGCAATGCCTTGTATCCTTTCGGAAACCTGCAGACTCAGGGGTGTTCTGGGTACATGGACAAATGGAGAGCCGGAGCCATAGCGAGGGCTTGAGTTCAAAGGCAAATAGGTCCTGAGAGTCCCCTGCCTGCAGGGCACTGGCGTGGAAAGAGAGAGAGACACAGTGCGCCCCAGGAATCCACATTCTGCTGGGAAACAGTTGCAAATTGACCATTGTAATGCAGGGTCACCTGCTATAACCCGGAAGTCACCTGCGCTCCAGGAGGGGACCTCACCAACTCCTGGCTCTGTCACCAGGTCAGGCTTCAGAGAGCGGATGACCTTAAGGAGAGTGGATCACTTCCAACTCCAGTAGACCCCAGACAGGCACTCAGGACTTGGCAGGTGGCCTGAGCCCGCCCAGGGCTCATCAGGCCAGGCAGCAATAGATTCTGCAGAGGGACGAGCACCAGGCAGAGGGAGAAGCAGGCCAGGGAGCCTTCGGGAAAGTGGACCAGAGCAGGGAAAGGTGAGACGGAGGAGGAGGTGGGCGTGGGAGAACCAGAGACCTTCAGTGAACCCCAAACTGTGATCCGTGATGCCAGATGGCTGGGACCTGGTCCCCTGGGCTACTGGCTCCTACGATGGACCTTCCCCATCTCTGAGGTTTGCAAATGGGCCCTTCCCTCTGCCCCGGGTCTCAGACATCCACACACAGCCTGCTCTCCACGGAGGGTGCCCTCTTCCTGGGCCTTGCATGAGCCTGTGTGCACACTCACAGGACACACAGCAGAGACACACAGAGATGCACAGACACGCAACACAGAGAGAGAGATACACTCATATGCACAGATACATTCGAGGCGCAATGTAGGCACAGAAATACACAGACACACAACAGAGACACACATGCAGATGTGCACACACACGCGTGCCTCTTAGACCTCACAACACGGCTGCCTTCTTCCCTGCGATGCCTCCCTCCAGCCTTACCTCCAGCCCCCGGAAATCTCAAAGACCCGAGGGTCAGGCCGTAAGCCCTATCCCTGGAATGGGTCCCCTTTCTCAGAGGGCGTCCAGCCAACGGTGACTCAGGACACCGGGCAGTCCCCTCAGGGTTCAGGTCGGAGAAGCTGGAATCCACAGCACGAGAGGACGTCCATCCCGCCCGAGGTCCTTCACACCAGGAGGCTGCAGCCAGACAGAAGAGGAGGGGAGCACTTTGTCACCCCCTCTTCGCCTGTGGGGCTACTTGCACCGAATGCACCGACTCTTTTCTCTGTGTGCCCCCTCCCCATGGCTGTTCAGAAGGACAAACAGTTCTACGCTCTGCAGACCACATGGGTAGCAGGGACTGAGCCCTGACCTGCCAATGATCCCTTGCCTGCACTGGATTCCAAGGGATCGAGAGATCCCAGCAGAATAGCAGAAAGAAGGCAAAGGGCCGGCTGGGTTAGAGTCTGTCTGCTCACTAATCCTCCCGATGCAGATTGCTGTCACAATGCATGGGGTGCTTCTGAGGCCACCAGTAGTCCTGCACCCAGCGGGGCCTAGAGCTGGAGTCCATCAGCTCTGATTGCGTGGACGATGCCAGCTGAATGGTAATGGAGCCCAGAGATACTGCAAATAGGTCAGATGGGCACAAGCAGTCGTGAAGTCACGTGTCCACCCACTCGTGAGCATGAGGAGGCTGGATAAAGAGAGGGCAAGCCTTCTGCATGCCAACAATAAAACCCCATATTGCTTTCTCCTTCCCCGGCAGCAAGTAAGACAAGGATGGAAGTGGGCAGGCGCTTGGGGAGAGGGCCTCCCCATGTTTCCTCCTTCACAAAATGCACCAAGTGAAAGATGTGGGGTCAGAGAGAGGCCAATCACAGACTCCCTGAGGAGGAATTGCAAAGCAGAGAGACTTTAGGAAATGTTCAGACGGGCACTTTCCTGGAACCAGGCCGGTGCTGGGAAGTGTCAGGCGCGAGTTCAGTTAAGAGGGGCCCCTTGGGAAGGTACAGCTTCTCAGGCCCCGGCACCGTCAGTGAGACAGGGGTCCCGACTTCCTGGAGCTCGGTTCCTCACTATGGGTGGGACGGTTATTAGTGCCATCTCTGCAGGACTGGTCTGTGATGCAGAGGACTTCACTCCCCTCTTCCTGTCACACCCCACCACCCAGTGGCGCTCTTCTGCAGGGAATGAGACAGGGATTCTCGGGAGTGGACGGAAGGTCTCCAGATACTTAAAACATGTCCTAACATCAGCTGGAGGAGGCAGGACAGAGAAGATCAGCTGTGACCAGTCTGGGCATCGCTGCCAATGTTCAGGCCCAGGGAGGCCCACCTTCCAAACCCTTGTGCTTCCTTTCTGATCCTGTTAGTTTGTCCATTTCCACACACCTTTCTCTCATCAGCCTGTGGGCACTTGTTTCCATTTTCAGGCAAAGAAATATTGGGAAGATAACCATCAGTTGTGGGAAAGCGGCGGTAAAGGTTAAGCATGGATTTCCAAACAATTTACTACATATTCGCTCATGTGCTAAGTGTCTGCGAGTCATTCCGTCAGAGATGGAGTCATTTAATGAGCATCTGTTCAGTCCCGGCTCTGCAGGTCCCAGTCCTGGGTGAAGTTCTGGGACACGGCAAGAAGTCAAGTCTAGAGCCTGACTTCCAGGATCCCCCACCTCCTTAATGTCACCGCTTCTGATCACAATCCCTCTTGTCTATTCCCTTTCTACAGTCGCCTGTTCTCCCACCAGACGTCTCGACAGCATGTTGTCGTTTCTGCTTTCAGTGAGAAACTGCTGCACTGACTGGTTGGTGAATGACTAAAAGTCCCCCTCGCATCCCTCCTCCCCTTCTTGTCACCTTTCCTCCCTGTGCTGAACCTGAAATCCACTGGATTGGCTCTTCTCCAAGAACCTCTGCCCGCCCAAAGCTCTGGCGTGAACCCACCGAAGTCATGTGGCAGCAGTGATGGAATAAAGAAAAGGTTTAGGGGAAGCGGGTCACATCCCACGTCCCTTTAGCGCTCCCCCCACAGTACTCTTGACAGCATTGAGTGGACAGGTGCCACGTCTCACCCCACATGGTGCTGTAAATCATCAGCAGATGAAGACGTTAACGTGGACCTGATGTGAACAAAACCTGCTTCCCACAAAAGTTGCCAGTAAGAGGCACCTGCCTGCGCCGAGAGACAGACAGCCCCGGCTGTAAGTCTGGGGATATGGGCAGAGGATCGTGGGCTCCCGCCTGGGCCAGCAGTACATGGGAAAGACAGAAAGATAATTTTATTGCCAGGTCTTTACCAGCTAATGCTAATGCTAGCGTGTTACCAAAACAGCCCTGCCGGTCTCTGACTTCAAACACTGGTGCTCTCTGTCTGCGGGGGTGATAAGAGGCAGCCGTGGTCATTCTTCCATCAGCCTTCCCATAATTGGTTGCCCTCTGTTCCATGCCAGTCTGCCCCGGAGGACCATCCACTGTAGAACCAGAACAGGCTTCGCTGCTGTATCCCCAGCGGTGGTCTGCAGCCCAGCACAGAGGAAGGCGCGATGGAGGTTCCTTAACTGAAGAAATCAAGGAATGAATGGATCCCAGAATCCTAGCTCGTTCTGCTGCAGACCGTGTTCCAGCTGTTTCCAGTTCCACGCTGCGGCTGTCCCTGTGGTTTTTCTCTGTACGTTTCCATACTTTGCCAAAAACATAGATTCGGTAGGAAAGCACTGCATGATTCGAAGCAGGATGGTGGCTTTGAAGGCCTTCGCCTCTGGATCTGGAATGCGTCCGCACCGCCACCTTGACTGCACTCTTGGCATATTCTCCTGTTGACCCAAGCTGACCTGACCCTGCAGCCCCTTCTGCTCCTTCCTCCCTCCTCAGCTAGCCTATGTCCAGAGAGGAACCACCCGGGTTATCAGCCCAGCAACGAGGGGCTGGGGGCATGGATCCAAGGCGGACTCACGCCCCCGTGCAGGGTAGGGCCCCTTGACAGAGGGGAGAGCTGCCAAGGTGCAGAGGGATCTGGAGATTCGGTTTGGGGACACATCAACCCAGATGTGTCCTAACCTTGCAGATCAGACTGTCCTGAGTAGGGACATGCTTGCTTTGAGCTCCAGTCTCCTGCCAATTCAATCCTCAGCTTTCTTTGACCCTTTGCTACAGGAGAAAGACTCTTTGTATGCTAACCAGGAGGTCCCTACCTTTCAGACTTAGCTCCTACTTGCCAATTAATCACTGCCACCTCCCATTACTATTTTCCGGAGTCTGCACTAGCTCAGCACAGCCACTCCTGCGTGCCACCGTCCTACGCACGTGTCTCTCCATATTTATCAAAAGTCCAATACCTGCACCCGCTAATGCTTCCTCTTCAACTGCTCACCATCCCAGGTCACCAGCAGGGAGAGTGTAATGAACAGTCTGCCATCCAACACGGGGCTCTGTGCTTTACCAGCTCAGAGGGATGGAGTCCACATGGCCAGCTCCAGATTTCCTGCTTAGGACACGCTCGGGGTTAGCAGTCACAGGTTGAGTTCTCCAGCAAGCAGCTTGAGCTGAATCTTGAATGCAGGAAAATTGTTCAAGAGTGATCTTGCAGGGTAGAAGGAAAGGATAGATGATGGAGGAGTGGGAGGA
This sequence comes from Solenodon paradoxus, assembly GCA_004363575.1. Classification (NCBI taxonomy): domain Eukaryota; kingdom Metazoa; phylum Chordata; class Mammalia; order Eulipotyphla; family Solenodontidae; genus Solenodon; species Solenodon paradoxus. The sequence goes on along the minus strand of RJWH01005397.1, from coordinate 50,661 downwards.
ACTGAGCTGTGGTTCAAGCCCCATAGGGGCCTCCCGCAGTCACCAGAGCCTGCAGAACTGAGGAGACCAGCAGAGATGTTCTGGTTGGGGAGGAGAAACTCCCCTTCATAAGGCGGCAGGACCACTGTGAGACCATGTCAGAAGAGCTGACGCCAAGCACGTGACGCGTTGCCAGTTCCTGAAGGGCATCTGGCCAGTACATCCCAGAGTCCTCCCCGCATGGGCTTCCAACTCCCATGCTGCACACAGCTCACGGTCCACTCCTCCCGGGGAGCCCCAGGCTGGAGTGTTCCAGCGGAGACAGCTCACTCCACCAAGCCCATCAGCTGCTCTCTGCTGAGAACTGCACATGTGGTAGCAAGTGGACGCTGAGATGGAAAGTCAGCCCCGGGGACAGCAGGGTCGCTGGGAAGCCAGCCCCCCAGAGGTCCTGGGACAGCCAGTCTCTGACCCGTGGGTGGCAGATTCGGAGGAGCTTGTCTAGGGAGGAAGTTGAGGATGAAATAGACAGCAGAGAGAAATAAAATAAGAGTTACAGGACTGAAATCCTCTCGGCCTCTGCTTCTAAAGCTTCTCTGACATTCAGCTAAACCCACAGCCTGAGGCACTGTGAGACGGAATCCTTATAACATGATAGTTCCAGTTTATTTTATTACATGTATCAAAAAGACCCAACTGAATGTTAAGCACAAAATAAGCCCAGGCTTGCTCCCTTTCCTTCTATTTAGGTGGGTGAGCTTTCTGAGTAGAGCTTCTCTTACTCTTGTGTTATTATTCTTGTTATCTGTGGAAGGACCCTCAATCTTTTCCTGCTCTGTAACAACCTTTCCCAGATGTCTGTGTCTTTGATGGAGAAGCATTTCAAGCACTGGACTATGTAAGAAAACTGTTCTCTGGTTCTCCTCTTTATTCCCATGTTAGTTCTGCTGCTCCCTTCCACAGGAGCTGTGTGATAGAAGGAAAAGCCCACAGAATTTGCAGTAAGCAGACATGGGTTTACAGCTCTGCTCGACTATGTACAAGTAATTTGACCTCAGTCAAGGCACTCAGCATAACAGAACCACAGTGATTGCCGTTACATAATGATGATAATTACATCTCTCTTGTAAGTTGGTAGGAGAAAAAGAGCCAATATTTGTGAAGTGCCTAGCAGGCCTCTGAGAAGAGTTATTATGAATGTAATTATGATTATCTTTATTCACATACTTCGGCAATCGATGCCCCTTGCATGAGACACAGCCCCTTTCACTGCAAGAGACAGATCTGCCCTTGGCTCCCTTAAAATAGCTCCAATCAGGAAGGGATCCAGAGACTACTGGGCGTACAAGACTCGGATATGAAAGCATCCAGACTCTTGAACACGTCCCTGGGATTCAGTTCCTCTCTGTTCTAAGCTGGCATTCCTCTCTTACAGATCCTTACTCAGACATTCTTTTCTGAACAGCCCCAGCAGAGAGAAGAGATGCTTTCTTCCATGAGTTCCAGGAAATGTCTTTGACTGTTTTTAAACTAATCACTCTGACCAGGTGATTGGCTTTGGGCTGGAAATAACAGATGAACCAACTCTACCAAAACCATAGAGAATGACAGAGGTGAAGAAGGCATCTTCCAGGAAAATAAGAAGGCCCCACCAGAAGGAGGGAGAGGGCCATGCAGAGCAGCCAATGTCTACTCTTGCACCAGCACTGTTGCTTTCTCCACACCCAGTAGCGTTTCCTCCATTGAATGGTTGGTGATTCAACCTTTCATCGCAGGTCCTTGTGCTTACATGGTAGAGAGAGTGATTCACTCATCTGTAGTTGTCACAGTGCCTCTGGAACCCTGGTCCTGTGTGGAAATCTGACCGTCATTCGGGTCCCCGGTGCTCTCTTACATGGCCCTGTGAGTGAAGGAGTCTTCTTCATAACTGCGTGACCAGCATTTTCACCCAGAGAGATGAAGGACCACAGCCTATAAAGTATAGATGGATCTAGGTGAATTAAAGGTGTTCATTTCAACTTGACTGGTTATTCTGTGGCCATAGTTTGATCAACTACATATTAGATCCCCAATTTTTCTGGGAACATCAGTCTCCCTAACGTGTTTCTCAACAAAGACAAAGAAAAAGACTCTCAGTCTCAGCTGATCTCCACTATTTTCTTTTCAGGATTCCTTTACAAAGACATGGAACCAGAGTCCAGAGTGATTTTGGGAATCACCAAAACCAACTTGGAAATAAGAAAATAGAAACTTAAAATGGGGAATTTCGAAAGTCAAACAACCAATACACACTAGAGAATTCATTTAAAAAGGGGCATTTGGACTTCTAGGGACTCAAGCAATGTGAACGAGAAGAAAAACTACAGGAAATGATGAATCTAGACTGGCAGAGCTGAGCTGACAATCAATGATGTTCAGTTTCAAATTTATCCTTTCCACTGACTCGTAGAAGCCTATTCTTTCAGTACATGTCCCTAATTATTTCTCTTTCCTTCTTCAACCTTGTGCTGTACAACCATTTTATTTTATTTTTTCAGAAAGAATCGATGCTCTTGAAGATTTTCTCCTACTGCTAGAAATCGCTGAATAAATTTTCCTGGACCAGCAAGTTGCATGACAAGAAGCCCATGTCTTAGTGTCTTCAGTGCACATGGATTAAGCTGAATTTGAAACTCATGATCACATTGTTATTAATGGCAGCATCCTATTGTGTTCTCTGTTTGCCTCTTGGGTCCAAACAAAAACAACCAACCAACCAAAAAAACAAAGTGAAGATGAAACCAGCCTTAGCACATCAGAATCTTTCTGTTTTCTCTTCTGAAAGAGGTGCAGTTATTTCGGATGAAAGAAGAAAGCTTTCTTTAATCCTCAGCTTTCTAGATTAAAGAAAGGAAATACGGTTGAAGTGAATTTGCCCTTCTTGCCACATCTTTACTGTCCTGGAAGAATCTGGAAAGATGGTCACCAGACCCCACTATCTTCAGTGCACCCGGTACAACCATATTTCCTAGATTCTTTGACTTTGAGTCATGTGGACTAGTTCTGAGCAGCAAAATATGTGTACTTAAGAGTAATACCACTTCCAAGGGTGTCCCTTCAACTTCCCACACAACTCCCTCTGCCCGTTCCCTATGATCATGTGATGGCTGGATGCCCAAGATGAAGAAGAGGATTCTGAGACCCCACAAAGGACTGTGAAGTACTGGGAACATCAGAGCCACTGACTGAAAGGCACCCAGTTTTCTTACACTTGAAAGAAAGTCACTCAACCTCACTGGACTTTATGTTAAGAGAAAACACATTTTAATTGAGTTAAGCCTCTGGAATTTTGGGGTTGTTCGTTGTAACCACTGACATTAATTAACCTGACTAACACAGTCACTTGTTTAAGGGTGTGTTTATGAAATGGGTTTCAACCCAATGACAGCACAGCTCATTGACATGAAACAAATGCCAAAGACAAATCTGGAGTAAGACATCCAGAAACAAGCCATGGACTATAAATCCACATGAATTGACTGAATTGGCTTCTCTAGATTTTGGGACCAGTGATCGCAGATCAAAGGCATGGTTTCAAGTCAATCATCCCTTAAACATCTCAACAGTGCACTAGTTTCTATCCCCACCGCCACTTCCCATGTCAGGAAGCGCCGCTGCTTGCCTGGACGGCAGCAACGTCATCCATCCTACCTGATGGCCCTGATCCCAGCATGTCTGTCCTGAGTAATCTCCACATAGCCTCACTGTGTTCTTTCCAGAATCCACATGTAATCCAATTGAAGTCCTCTGAATCTTTGCAAATAAGATAAATGCAGTATCTTATCTTAGCCCTGGGTGACCTGACCCATATCTTCTTCTCCAGTCACTACCCACCCAACCCCAGCACAGGCTCACACACACACACACACACCTGCACACATGCACACACAGGCACATATACCTCAGATACACACCCTCATTCCACCCTGGCTTAACGTCTTTCTGTCATTTGCAGAGGCGGTATTTCCTTGTCTCTTGTCATTAGTTTATTCTTTTCCCTTTAATCTTAGATATTATTTCACATCTTTTCTTTCCCCCACTTTCCCCTCACCTCGCTGATTTTCTCAGCTCTACCCTTTAAAAATAACTCCTCCAGGGACCTTTCCCCACCCAGTTTCCCACTGCTTGGGGTGTCCCTCGAATGTTCTCTCCTGGCATCCTGAGACAATGTGCATTCTGTCCTGGTCTTTAGGTGCCTGGGATTCCAGTGCTGACACAAAATATTTGAGCTAAGAGCAAGATCCCCTCTGGGTTCACCACTGCCAGCAGCATAGATTAAAAATAATCCTCATTATCATTGCATTATTGAGTTCTAACTCTGTTCCTGATGCTACACTCAGGTCAAATTCAGTCTTCATAGTCCTATGATATAGGCATTATTACTCTCAATTGCAGATGCAGAAGTTGAAGTTGAAAGGTCTTAAGTGGCTTGTCCAAGGACAGAACTCTTAGATAAGAGCCATTTTTTCCTATGCAGACCCATGCATTTCAAGTACAGTGCTGAACCCAATGCAGCGTGTGAATGGAAAAATGGTGGGTGCGTACTTTTCTGTTTATAACTCATTTTCAAAACCTGTTCTCGATGAATCAAAGGGAAGGTAGGGTAGAAAACCAGGCACCCAAGAGGGGTTACCAGGCGGCCTGTAGCTCCAGTGTGTGCAGCTCCGGGATGCCAGGCATCTGGTTCCCAAGGAAGGATGCAGACTTGCTGGGGGCTGACAGTCCTAAAAAGTCAGTGGACCCTCAGAAGCGTTGCTGAGACTTCTGTCTCTGTGTGTCAAGACACACTGGCTATCTTGTCATCTGATCAGAGATGACTGTATAATGTCCAACAGCGATCAAAGGCAGATGCACTTGTTTATTCGAAAGTTTTTTACGACCACAAAGCAACACCATCTGGGAGCCACTCTAGAGAAACAGCCCCTCTCCGTGCGTCACTATTCGTGCTCAATGACTTTATCAGTCTGCACAATCTCCAACAAGGGGTGGGGGAAAGGTCCCCAGTGAGTTCAATTTTGTTGTTAAAAACAAAAATAAATCATTTCAAGAAAGAAGATGAGATTGTTGAGGACATTCCAAGGGATATCCCCAAGAAGATGTCCCTTCAGAAGAAGCTACTTGCTACATGTGGCTATTGAATGCTGGAAATACTGCTATTTTTCCCCATTCATTCAATAAATTTCTAGAGAGGTCACTTTAGTTATAGTACTATATGTACGTTTTAGCTGTGCAGAACTCTAATTCCGCCTCCGCAAACACTGCATCATGAGAACCACCGAGAGTCTGGTTCCCTTCCTCCACCACATACTTTCACCTCCACCCATCACACCCCACAGCCCCTCACCTCCAATAGCCACCCGTGTGTTTTCTGTATCAATGGGTATGCTCTGTTTTGTTGGTTTATATGCCATTTCTTTATATTTCACATATGAATGAAGTCATGGCATTTGTCTTTTTCTGGCCTATTTCACTAAGCATGATTTCTCCTCATGTCAACCCTGTCATCACCAATGTCAAAATTTTATCTATTTTTAATAATTGAGTTGTATTCTATTGGGTAGAAACACTACATCTTCTTTACTCACTCGCCGATGAGCACTTAGGTTGGTTCCCTATCTTAGTTATTGTACATAATGTTGGCATAAGCATGGGGTGTGTAAATCTTTTTGTATTGATACCTTCACGCTCTTCAGATAAACGGAAGTAGAGTAGCTTAAATAACTTAAATTTAAGTCCACAAACTGAAATACAGTGAACCATTTTCCACAAATGCACCATTATTGGATATTTTTTTAATCCAATATCTATCCTGATATCCACGTTTGAACAATGTGTATGAATCTGCTTTTTCAGCTGAAAATTTTCTGAGAGATAGCAATGCAGATGAAGCATGTGCTGTGGAAACACAGCACGTGACAGCATGAGATGTGCTGCAAGGGCAAACCCACCCTGGGTACAGACTTAATTAGAAAGAATGAAAATATCTCATGAAGAGTTGGTATGCTGATTATATGTTTGTAACATGGCAGTAAATTGGATATGTTGGGTTAAAGAAAATATGTGCTTAAAATTAATCGCACTGGATTTTTTTAATGTGACTACAAGGAAATTTTAAAGTACACATATGACTCACATTATATTTCTGTTGGACATTATTGTTCCAACAAATATGGGTGTCTCCATACAAAGCTGACCATGTCATGAGCTACAGTAGCTTGTTAGAATAAATATTGAGGATTTAGGAAGAACTTCTTTAAAATAAAAAAATGTGCTTCATGATACATAACCCACAAGATGTCCCAAGAAATGTTTCAAGGACACAGAAAGTGTCTACACCTTAAAGAAAGTCAGCTTGGAGAGTAAACTTCAAATGGTATTGGAATCCTTTACCCCAATTCCACTAACATCAACCTAATTACCTCTAGAGATATTTTAATCTTTCACTGAAATCATCACAATGATTTTAGAGAAAGGAATGCTACATTACATTTTATGGATGAGACAACTGAGGTTCAATGTGCTAGAGCTCCCTCATGGAACTTCTAGGAGGTGGAGCTGGATCAAGGTCTAAAGATAAGTTTTAACTCATTGCATTGACATTCTTCCAGTTAGCTGAGCTCTTCCAAGACACGTTCAGGAGAGGATGCAAGATACAAAACTGGTCATTTGTGTCCATAGTTGTGGTTGTTCAGACCAATACTCACAGACCCGGAGACATGCAGAGATTTGCTATGTATGAACCCAAGCCAACAAGGAGATCCCACTCAGAACTCCCAGTTCAATTTCCCAGGGCCTTCTCTACCCACCACACTCCCCACCCCACCACTCTGCCTCCTCTTAGCCCATGAGTCAAGGAAGGACAGGTGAAAAAAATCACAAGCTCACACTTGGTTGTCTTAGTTCCATAGTGAAAACAGAAGGAAATGGGGTCCCAGGTACAGACCCACAGGCCAGAAAGTGAGAATCCTTCTGACTCTGCCTTCACACTGTTGAGTCCCTCTGAAAATGTATGGTTAACATCATGAGGCATGTACACGGGAGGGGTGTCACTCCATGTATTTAAATTTCATCACAGCTGCATTTGCTTGTGATGGACTGTCTAAAGGGACTCAGATAAGAGTTCTTGATGTGTAGGGTTAGCGTCATCATCACCAACAGCATCAACAATGGCCTCTGAATCTCATCTATGACCAATACTGTAGTCTGTAATGGATTGCAATGTTCTGCTCTCCCTCCTCAGCACACACACTTCTAGTCACCCTTCACCTTCTCTGACCCCTGTTTCCAGGCTGTGCAGAGCCCCTCTCTGATTCCCAACTGCACTGTGTCATGAGGACGAGTGTGTTGATGCCATGTGTTTATGTGGCCACTCTGCAGGTCAGTATCAGGCAGAGAATGACTCTGGAGCACCTGCATTGTGGTCCCTAACATGGTCTGAACACAACGCAGTGGACCTATTCCTGAGCTTCCTGACATGCTGGGTTGGACTGCCTCCTCTCTACGTGGCTTGACCTGCTTCTGAGTGCCAAAGGGTGTAACCATTTTAGCCCTGGGAGTTGCCTGGTTTGACCTTTTGTTTGCTTCAGAACATGACTTTTGGTAGTTAACCAGTCCCACCTATATTTTGGGTGGCTTGAGCAAACAAAAAACAGGAATAGACTATCAATTCTCATGAAAAGGTGCCTAATCCGGGTACACTTCCGAAATGTGGTTCTACTAATCTGTTGACTCTCAGAATCTGTACAAAGAAGCCAAAAAGTCAGATCATCCCACTCTATCAGCAACCTGGCCCAGATCTTGCCCTCTTATCCTCCCTCTCCTCCCTTCTAGAGTTATTGTCTCCGTGTACTTACAGATGTGTACAACTCACTCTGCGCCTTTGCACACACAGTCAGAGAGGACACCCATGTCCGTGGAACTGGGCAAGACAGGACACATCAGATTTACTCTTGCCCCTTCCCTACTGCTTTCTTTCCATGTTTCCAACCCAATTTGACATCATGTACCCATTAGGATGACTACTATAGAAATAGTTATAACACATGGCAAGTGCTGGGGAGGATGTGGGGAAATTGGAACACTGTGTACTGCTGATGGAGAGGAAATTTGTGGAACCATGGTGAAAAACAGAATGAGAAGCAAAGAATGACTGCGTGATCTAGCCATTCCACTTCTGGGCATATGCACAAAGAATTGAAAGTGTGAACTCAGACAGACATGTGTATGCCATGTTGACAGCAGCATTCTTCATTCAAAATATGGCAGCAACTCAAGCAAACCCATCAACAGATAAATGGATTAAAATGTATTCTATACATATAATAGAGTAGTATTCAGACGGAAAGATAGGAAGTTCTGAAATATGCTACAACCTGGATTAACTTCGTGAAAATTAAGCAGAACACATTAAAATATTAACTATGTTAAGTAAAATATGATTCCATGTAGATGAGGTCCCTAAAATAGATTCACAGAGATGGAAAGTAGAAAGATGGCTCCCAGACACAGGAAGAAGGACATGGGGCCAGTTGTGTCATGGGCGTATGTTTCCGTGTTGGAAGCTGTAAGATGTTATGGAGATGGATAGTGGTGATGGGTTTCATAATAATGTTATTATTACCTTGTACTATACTGTACTTATTACCTTATACTATAGTGCTTAAAATGGCAGATTTTAATCTCTATCCAATGGCAGATTGGATATGTCTGCCATTACAATTAAAAATAATTTATACGGTCAAACAAATCCAGTCATATCGCCTCCTGTGCTTCATCCCCCAACCTCATTGTCTTCCCCTGCTGAGACACAACACCCAGCTACGTTCTCTCTTTTCCTTCTGTGCACCTCTGTTTTCCTGGTGCCATAATGCTGCTCCACACAGACTGTGCTTGTGTTATCTGATGGAAAAGTCACTTGTCCCTACAATCAATCCCTACTTTGATATTGGGACTGAGGGTTTTTCTGTCTCTAGCATCTGCCATCATTATTGCAATCAGTTCTGTAGCTCAAAGCTCCCTTCAGCTTAAGGCATCCACTGCCATTCCATTAGCTGTCAGTGTTGGGTGCTGATGGTCACCACTGAACACCTCCCAGGGATTGCTTTGACGGGAGGGTCATTGCCCAAGGAGCGTCCTCACCACAGGAGACTCATCCAATGACACATTGACTTGGAATTCTAGGCCCAATATCTTTCCTCAACTGGTGTTAACTCCTCTGAATGCCATTCTAACTTCAGAGTTATCCATAGGATTACAAATGCATCTTAGTGCTTTCTCCCACTGCCTAGACTAGACTCCCACCCTCTCTCACTCCTTGAGAGCTATGGTTCTGAGAGAGGACTTCAACAAAACCCCTACAGGCAAATCTTAGCCCCAGAGCCTCAGATCTACACATTCTCAAGACCTGTTTGGGTTTTAAGGATACTTTCATTTTTATGATTGTTCTGACTTGCCTTGAAATAAATTTCACTGAACTGAATGAAGGTGGGTTGACCAGGCCAAGGAAGGCTATGACTTAGAATCTAAACAGATTAAACCAGATGGTTTGGAGCAGGCTCAGACACAGGACCAGTGAGGGTGGCGGAAGCTCTGTATACTATGTAGATATGAACTCTAAAGGGGACTTAGGTGGGGCTCCACTGGGCTGTTAATGTCTACCATCTTCATTGCTTTTCTAAGGGAGTGGAGTCAGGATCTTATACAATTAACTTGGTAAGTATTTGCTTTGGGTGTAGCCTTTAATTCTTTCTTTTGACCTTACAAAAAATGACAATAGTGAAGTTTGCTAGCCAAGACATGGCTCTGGGGCTGAGAAGTGAGTCAAATTGACTTTAGAGAAAGCTTCATTCTTTCCAGCATCCACAGGTGTGAAGAAATTCCTGAATACAGAGGACAAAGGTTCTCCCAGGAGTAGGCAGGATGAGAGGGAAGCTTCAAAGCAGGCCACATACAAGCCATTCAACATATATGACCGATCTACATCTATGCACAGATACTAGCGCACATCCCATTGCATACTAAGACACCTGTGTACATATCTACATGAGTGTGAATAAGACACATGCATGCACAAACCTATGATGCAGGGACAGCGTAGTTTAACATGGACCCTACTTTAGCAATTTGGGACTAGGCCACACCCCCAGATATTCATGCCTTTACTCCAGGTAACCTGGACACATCCATGAAGGAAGAAACCCCACCCCTCATATCTGTTCAAGAATCCATCTTGCTTGAGAGAGAGGCAGGAAGCACAGGTCATACACATGCATGCATTCCCTTGTGTAACTTTCCTGACCCACGGGGCACTTCAACACGCTATTTCTGCTTTTAATAAACCTGCTCTTGCTGTGTTTTCCTGGCCAAATGGCTCTCTCCACAAATTCTTTCTGGATGGACCCAGCATCTCATCAGTGTGTTGGCTCACCCACAACCACATCACCTATGCTGCTGCAGAGCTATTCATACACATGTGCTCTGATGCTAAAATTAAGCCCACTTAGCTACACATTCCCATGGAACACATTTGACTGCGAACTCACACATGCTCATATGTGTACACACATATATCTCACAGAGTAAACATTCAATCCTGACCCCTTGGCATATACTCCAGCAATCTTTTGGTTTTCCTCTTCCCATTTAAAGAAAGACAAAGGATAAAAAGAAATGTACCATATTTTTTTTCACCAGGGAAATCCTGAAAAAGTGCATTCTGTGGAATGAGGGCTACTTCATCATGATGACTTGTATTTCTGATCTTGGAGTCTGCACTGGATTCAGTTTAAGCAGGCCCCTGCATTTACTCAACTGTAGTTTTCTTGATAGCAATGAACATTCAGAAAGATCTCTGCAATCAGCCTGATTCATGCGAACTCCAAGGGAAGGCTTTGACCTTTTAGAGGAAGACAAGAGAGTTTTAGTGCCATCTTTTGTGAGGGAACCATTCCCATCACGGCATTACCTCTCTGCTGAATGTGCTGGCTCCAACAATTGTACCTGGGCCCTGAGATGGCTGGTGAGCATGACCAGGTAGAATCTCACCTTACAAACCCTGGGCATCTGTGTCATCCCTGCATTTCTTGACCTTGATCTTCCTTGATGATATGGAAGTGCAGGAGGCCCTCAGAGCCACTTATACCTGACCAGGCCATGCCTCAGGCTTCAGAAATGCAGGAGTAATATTGTTGACTTGTATCCCCACTTGCTGGTTTTCTGAGAATTATTCCACAGTTGTTTAGAATCTCGCTTCTCTGTAGAGAGTCAGAGGTACCAGGTGGTACAACTGGAAAGTGCCAAGGTGTTGACCTCCTATGACCTTGGAGGATGGGATCTTATCTCTGAGTTTGTTTCCCTTATTATGAAGCTATGGCCAAATCAGACCACTCTCACTCATGTTTTATCTTCTTCCTTTGCTGCTTGTTTCTTTTCACCTCCCTCTTGCTTCTCTGGGATTGTACCAAAAAAAAAAAAAAAAAGTGTTTGCACAAAGCTTTGGACTCAGGCTATTTTCTGGAAAATGTAGGATGGGAATCTCTTCCATTTTATTGAATTCCTAGTTCTATCACTGTGGGAAAAGTATTTACATATTCTTAGTGGATGCCTGTTTCTCAATAAAATGGCACTAATCATACTAACTCTACCAATTGCTAGGTTGTTGTTAGAATTGAGATATACATGTGAAAACCTTTCATTCCTCCATTCATAACAAATTAGGTACATTTAAGTTGCTCCTATCCAACTTTTCAAGTCTATCATTGGAAATTCTCCAACAAGGGAATTTTGCTCAAATAGTGAAATGTTGAACTCTAATAAAATCATATGTTTCTCCTTATGGGTAAAACTTTAAAGAGAGGCTTGTATTGAGTTGTGTGTGGAGATGTAAAAAGAGCAGCAGAGCAAAAATAGAAGTTTCCGTAAGTTTTAGATAAGATCAAAGGAGATCAGGATCAGGATAGTATTTCTTCAAAATGGTGCCCTACTGGCTTCCTTATATCACTTATCAAGGAAGGAGTTAGAGCTTTATAACCTTGAGTGCTATGCTAGAGCTTAAAAAAACAGTCCTGGATAAACACAGGAATTGTTAATTAAAAGTCACTTAGAGCACATAGCTTCTAGCTGTGATGGGGTTGCTTCTATTAGATCTGTCCCCCTACTGAGGAAAAAAAAAACTATAATTATGAGATGAAATAAAAAAGAATAAACTTTTAAAATAAGCAAGGTGTTAAGGGAATAAAGAAATTAAGACAACTTGATCTTGAATGGCTAAAGTCCCAGAGAGAAGAAAAACAAACCTAGGGAAACCAGACCTTTCCTGTGGTGTGGCCCCTTCAAAGCACCTGCCCATCCACTTGCAGGGAATACATTGTCAACTGAGAGTGACTCAAGGTAGCGGTAAATAATATAAATATAAATAGAGTCTTAGAAAACAAGAAGAAGGAACAACAAAAAAGACATAAACAACGTTTGAAGAATAATGACTGAGACTTTTTCCAAACTAATGAAAGACATCAATCCACAGGTTCCAGAATCCTTATAAGCCCCTATGTGGATAAAGGTACACACACACCCTCTCTAGGAACATGAAAATAAAATTGCTGAAAAAGAAAAACTTACTTAAAGCAGTCAGGGAAAAGACATCACATTAAAAGGAACAGCAATACGATTCACACAAAAATTTCCAACAGAAATAATGAAGGCAGTTGACTGAACAAGAGATTTCTTAGCAAACTATTTCTGAAATTATGATGGAATGGGAAGTAAAATAATTAATTATTCTTAGTTTTGAAATAATAATAATTCTGAGCAGGGAGTAAGGCACCAACAAGAAAACAAATGATACTTTGTGTTCATCTTAAAACACACACACACAAATGTGAATTCATCTTATTTAAATTGTAGAAGGTAAAAAAAAATTGAAAACCAATAAAAATAGCTTTATCATTATTTTTTGTGGAGAACTTCTCTAGTTAACAAGTCTTATGTCATTTAATTCTTCAACAAATTATAAGATAGGTATTACTAAAAAAAAATTCCATTAAATATGAGGTTATAAGCCCAAAGATATTAAATAATATATCTAAGGTATCACATATTTAGAAAATAACTTAGATAACAGGTTTTTCACTACAGACTTAAATATCTAGGCTGAAACAGTGCTGAGTAACTCCCCAAGGTACTAGAGACCAAGGAATAGTAAAATAAAAACAAAAAGCATAGAAGCCACTATTGTGAATATATTCCATTAAAATGACACTGGTAACCATTATTTAGAACATAAGATGATTTTTTTTTAATTTGGAATGTCTTTACATGATTTAATGGCCATAAAACATTTACAAAACTTTCATAATTTATTCTCAAATTTAAATCTCTTTTTCTAGAAAGTTTTACATTCCTTGATAACAAATTGTTTTCATAAGGTTCTCAGGAACAAAACTTTTGGTTGGAAGAGAGCATGCATTATTTCTATAGATGAGTGTTTTTCCATGTGGGTAGAGAAAAGTTTAGAGAGATGATGAGCCATACAAACTCTGGATGAAATTTTAAATTTGCAGAGTTTATGTTGGCTAGCATTATGCTTCTTTGGATGACAATCATAGCCTTTCCATTGGGAATGATTTTGCCCTCAGTGGATTTGGGAAATATTCAAAAACATTCTTTTATTGTCAAAACTAAAATGAGTGTGTAGGACAGGGATTCTACTGGCATCCAAGGAAAGGTGAAAAGCCAGGTCCTCAGGAGGAGAGGAGTCATAGCCAACGCCAAGGACCATATGTGGTAGGATAGGCAGAGTCCTGAGGAACTTTCAGGCTGGAACTGTGTCTCTATAACCCACTCATAGGTCTCCAGAAACACATTATTTAAGTTTCAGAAACAAACATCTGATTGGCCCAGCATGGGTCAGATGTCCACCCCCGAATCCATCAGCTTTGGACAGGAAAGTGGGGCCTCCCTGAGAAGCTTGGCTCTGGTCTCTCCCCTACTTGGGTGGGGCTCATTCTTCCACAAATTACAGGACACCCTGGCCAAGAAGTTTCACAAAGTCTCCTCTTGTATGGTATCCTCTTCATCCCTTGTCGTCACACTGCAATTTCTAGAACATTCTTTGAATAATTTTCTTCCCAAAGAAACATCCAGGTTCTGAATATGTTTATATGGTCATTGCTGAAATGACCTATTTTTCAGATATTTTGGTGCATCTCTCATTTTCAGGCACTAAACTAGACTCTGAGAAACAAAAGAAAAGAAAAGGCGTCCCAATGTTCATGGGTTCCAAATCAATTTAAATCTTTGAAAGAATTAAGAAATAAATACATTTATTAATTTAATGAAAGAGCTGCAGATCCTCTGAGTGAAGCACACGCCATGGCGATCATTGAACAAGAAGAAGTAGCTGGTCCTGGCTCTGGGATCAAGGAGAACTACCCACGGTGTGGAGACGAGCTGAGCTCAGTCAGTACCAAAGGCAAGAGTTAGGTCCGTCGGGCTAAAGCATTCCAGGCAGAAGGAACAAAGGCCAAGTTATGAAATATTCTAGCACAACAGAGTGGTTATTTCTTTCTATTCATCCACTCCTTTACCTGACTTCATATTTTCACAGCCAGAAATCAGCAGTAAAGGGGATATATTAAATACCACTATATAAATATAAACTACTTCATAGTGATAAAAGACATTTTGAAACAGTAGCCTTGGATCTCACTTTAAAACTAAAGACTTCCCCGATATCTTTTTCCACAAAAGGCACTCCTATCTAGTTTGTCTTCTAAATTTGTTTCTGTCTTGGCTTACCTGTTTCCAGAAACAAGCAGCCCACCACCTCATACAGCTCTCCCTTCATTGCTGAGCTTTGACAGTTAAGATATTGTTTCTTACACAGAGTCATTACCTCTCTCCCAGAATGGTTTTTCCCCAGCAGACCTGTATCAAAGCTGTGGGATTTCACAGAACAAATACAATTACCCTTCACATACAGTCCCTTCTGATGTAGTTCTAATGGTCTCCCCAGAGTTTTTCTGCACTAATATATCCCACTTAGGGCACTGCACTTGATCACATGCTCTAGTACATTTCAGATGCAGAAGCAAACATGACTTGTCCCTTTTCTTAAGGAACTTGTAAAAGGGAAATAGAGACAGATACCAAAAGAGACCCTTCGTTTTGTTAGGGAGAATGGTGTAAAGGCATCAACTTAAGGAAGCTGGGTAATAAAGAATATCTCAGTGAGCTGTGGGAGTGCAGAGACGGAGCAACAAATCCATGTGGAAAGAAAAGGAAAGTCTGGTATACCGAGCTTCCACAGCGGGCTGTAGAGGTTGTATGCACTGCACAAACCTATCTTTGTTGATACTCCCCAGGAGGCATTCAGTACATTGCCTTCTCTAACTTACACAGTCTCCATACTGAGATGGGCCATTCAGAGAAAGGAAGGTGAGTTATACAAAGACGAAAAAGTGATCAGGCAGAGGTTGGGAAAGGTCGTATGTATTCAGGCAACTGTCCATCGTGTTGTGTACTTAAGGAAAACCTTGGAGGGTAAGGCCAATCAGAAATGGAGCTGGAGAAATACAGCAGAGCTGACAGTCTCCCAGAAAGGCTACTGCAGTGATGTACCAGAGCGCAGTCAGACATTCTCATGAGAAGTGACTGTATACTTCCCAACTTCTTGTCAAATGTCTGATATTGGTAGCTTGAAGTCAGCCATGGGAGGACTATTTGCACCATGGGAATTGCCAAATACTGGAGATTAAGCTCCTTTTCTTCTCAAAGTGTTGTTAAACATTTACCAGCATGCTAACAGCTGTCAATCACACCTCAAAAGACTTGGTCCAAACACTTGCAGACCTGGGGAAGAACTCTGAACTGGATCCAATTCAACCCAGCCTAGACTTTGCCTCCAGATGGACCTTGTTTGTCTCTTACCACAATTTACTCACCAAGGAGGTCATGAATTTCCCCAGCTCTCACATAACAGCCTGAGGAATTCCAGATGACTCTTTGCACTGTTTGGTTAGAGATTCAGGAATGTGTGTGCTTGTACTATGTAAGATGGGAGGTTTTCTTTCTAATTGAAGTCCATTCCTTTTGCATGTTTAACTGCCTTTGGGGCAGAGATCAGAGACCTTTGCTATATAATTGACCACAGACCTTCTCTGGATAAGAATCACAAATTCCTATGTCAGACACTTTTTCTAAATGCTTTACATCTGTTAACTCATTTAATTTTCAAAAGATATGAGATAGGTCCTATGTATCCCAGAAAAGATTTCTCATTTGACATAGAATACACAGCTGACGAGAGAAAATGCTAGATATTTCCTTTGCTGTGCCGAAGCTTTTTAGTTTGACATAACCACACACGTCTATATTTGTTTTTGTTATCTATGCTTTTAGTACCATATTTAAAAAATTAATATTCAGGCCAATGTCCAGGAGTTTTTCCCTGTGTTTTCTTCCAGGAGTATTACCATTTCAGGTTTTATATTTAAGTCTTCAATACATTTTTAATTGCTTTTTGTGTATGATGTGAGATAGGGGATAATTTTATTCTTTTGCATGTGAATATTCAACACCATTTGATGAAGAGACCATCGTCTATCCATGTGTATTCTTGATATCTTTGTCAAAAGATTAGTTGGCCTTGTATTTATGTTTTTTTTCTTAATTCTCTGCTATATTCCTTTGGTCGATGTGCCTTTTTTATGATAGTACCTTACAGTTTTAGTTACTATAGCATTGTTACATATTTATAAATCAGAAATATGATGAATCTAGGTTTGTCCTTCCTCATAATCATTTTAGTTATTTGGACTATTTTATGTTTCAATATAAACGCAGCGATTTTTTTTCTGTTTATGTAAAAAATGTCATTGAGATTACAGTAAGAATTGCATTGAATTCATAGACTGGCTTGGAAGCTTGAACATTTTAATGTTATTTTTTACAGGGATACAGGGATACGTTCTGTTTACTGTGTCTGGTTAAATTTAGTTGATCAGTGTTTTATAGCTTTCAGTGTATAAGGTTTTTACCTTAAGTTATTTCTAAGTATTTTTATGTTAGCAAATAGGATTAATTTTTTAATTTCCTCTTACATAGGTTTTTTTTTAGTGTATAGAAATGCAACTCATCTTATATGTTGATTTTTTATCTTGCAACTTTGCTGAATTTATTAATCTTCACAGTTCTTTTGTGAAATATTTTGAGAGATATATGATTATGTTATCTGTGAATAGAGATAATTTTACCCTTTTATTTTTCGCTTTGGTTGTCTTTTTCTTTTCTAATTGTTCTGAATAAAGATTCCAGTGCTCTGGTGCATAGAAGTGGTGAGAATGGGCATTTTCTTGTTCCTTATCAACAGAATGAAAAGAAAATGGAGAAAGCATTTGAAAAAAATCTATTTGATAAGGGGAAACATCCAAAGCCTGTAAGAATTTCCTACAATTCTATAGCAAAAAGGCTTGAATCAATATTTCTCCAAACACATGAAAATAGGTACTAGATAGAGGAAAAGCTTCTCAATATCACTGATCACAGGGAAATTCAAATTAACTCTATAATGAAATATAATCTCATATTTGCTAAGATGGCTATTATTAAAAAAGTACTGGCAAGAATGAAGAGAAATTGGCGCTCTTACACATTTTTGGTTGGAATGTTGAATAGTGATGTCACTGTGGAAAATTTGGAGGCTCCTCAAAAAATTAGAAATAGGGCTATTATATGAGCCAGCCATCTCACTTCTCTGTATTTGTTGAAAATAATTGAAATCAGGCTCTTGAAAAGATATTAGCATGCCTATATTAACTGTATCATTATTTACATAGCCAAGATGTAGAAACAAATCCAATGTCCGTGAATGGCTAAAGAAAATGTAGCATATACGTACGATAGAATATGATTTGACCTCAAAAGCAAATCAGGAAATCCTACCATTTGCAACAACATGGGTAAACATAGAGGATATTATGATACATGAAATAAGCCAGTCACGAAAGAACAGATACGGCATGATTCGGAAATGTCTAAAATAGTCAAAGAAGCAGAGAACAGATAGGTGCTTGCCTTAGGCCGAGATGAGAGCAAAGACAGGAATCGATGCTTAACGGGCATATATTTTTGGTCATGTGAGTCAAATACGTTCTAGAATTTTGCTTTTCAATTTAATACCTACAGTTAACAACATGAATTTATGCACTTCAAAATATATTAAGAGGTTAGATATCATACTAAGTGTTCTTGCCACACACATCCACATACAAAAAAAAGAAAAGAATGAGAGGGAGAGACAGAGAGAAAGTGAATGCATAGCAACAGGAAAATTTGGAGGCAATGGATATTTTAGTTCCTTAGATGCATGCACTTGTCCAAACTCATCAAAGTGTATACACCAAATATATGCAATTTTTATAGATCAATTATTCCTTTTGAAATTTTTTCAGAAAGAGGAAATACTGGATTGGGACTCCACAGGCTGCCAGCAGGACCCCTCCCGCCCTGCGCAGGAAGTCATGTTCATTGCTGCAGTCTCAGTATGGGGAGCTGTATTGGTCACGCTCTGACGCTGAGTATCTATTGAACACATACCATGTGTCAGACTCTTTGGATATGTCATCTTGTTCCACGCTCTCACCATCACCACTTAACAACAATGCATCCTAGGTGTGCTGTGGCGTTGCGTCCATTCCTTGCTTTGGTAACAGTATTTTGAATGGTTTTGGGGAAAGCCACTGCGTAGTTCTCTTGATCGTGTCATTGGGTGTGACTGACCTCACTCCTGCACACATGATCCAGACGCAAGTCCATCTGTGGGGCCCTTCCCAAGGAGCCCGGGGATATGATCAGGATGGACACAGGCTGTGATTCAAGGCAAATTAAATTAGACCCAAGACCACTGTGTTTGTATTGAAGGAAAGAGAACAACTCTTTCTCCTAGGAAGATGAATGGTAGCCTGGAACTATGGGTAGAACTCTGTGCTTTGGGAAATAAGACTCAGAAACACCATTTAGAAATAAAACCTTGTCATTCCAAGGATTTATTGTAGGAAGGAAGGTGAGGAGAGTATTGTTTCTTAACATCCCTTGATGCTCAGCTTTATTTTACTAATAAAACCTAAGGCTTCCCATCTAATAATCACCTTGAGACTGACAGTGGAAATAGAAGCACTCAGTGGAGAAAGTTAACACTCAGAATGAAGAGACCTAGACACACTTTAAGGGAAAGGGAGAGTGGCCGGCCAGCCCATGTGAACCTCGGTTAGCAACCTTCAAAAAAATACTACTTTGCAACAACTTGGACTTGGAGAGCTATGCTTAGTGAGATAAATCAGGAGGACAGACATCATATGATAGCACTCATATAATGGGTGAAGAGAAAACAAATAAATGTCATGAATTAAACAACACCAAAAACAGGGAGAGGGAGAGAGAGAGAGATAGAGAGAGAGAGAGAGAGAGAGAGAGAGAGAGAGAGAGAGAGAGAGAGAGAGAGAGAGAAACAGAGAGAGAGAGAGAGACAGAGGGAGAGACAGAGAGAGAGACAGAGAGAACACTACTCCGAACAGCTATGAACTCCAAGATGAGAGACAAAAAGTTAAATTCGGGGGTCCCAAAGTAACAGGGGAGGGGTAAAGGAAATGGGATGAAGGGAATTAACTGGAAATGAAGGAAGATAAAAAGAGGCAGGGGATATTGGTAAATCTATTTGCCATTTATAAATGTAAAAATGCCACTATGTATACCTCGAAACAAGTCATTGTCAAAATGTGATATCCCTTCAACAATAATAAAAAATTAAATTAAAAACAATACTGCTTGAGAGGTATGCTGATTACATATGCTTGACAGAGGTCATTGTATTTATCCATTAAAAATGAAAGGCTCTCCAAAGGGATAATTAAATTTGTCCAGGAGAATAAAGTGTTGACAATCTGGGAAGGGTCACAGTGTTTGCCTCAAGGAGTAGAACTTAAAGATCTCTTTATCGTTGGTGTTTGAACTTTGAGAAGTGTGATGAGCTTCCATTGATGGTGAAGGCTGAACTCCACACTTGCCAGCGAGCTGGCCAAGAGAACAAAGGAACTGAAGCTCTAGGAGAGCTGTACACGGGGCAGGGAAACTGTGGGAGAAAAGGGCCTTTATATCACCATATATTCAGAGTGAGCAGAAAGTGACATTTAACCAGAATGTAAGATCTGGAAGTCCCTGGTCACAAAAGGATAGTATCAAATTGCTGTTCTGTGGAAGAACCACGCTCATGTGTCTGTGGGTCAGCCAGTACTCTTGTTCTGGGTGGGCTGGGCTGGTCTCAGCTGGACTTTATTCTGAGTCTGCCCTTGCTGACAGGTCAACTAGGGTTGGATGAGTCTAGGACAGGCTTTGATTGAGAACCCAAGTACCTTGTGGCCTCAGGTTTCAGCCGGAGAGCAGACATGTCTAATAGCAGATGGGCACCTTCCTAAGACACTGGGCAGAAACAAAGCGGGCCTCCTGAGGTCATGAAATGACACACTGCTTCTGCCATATCTATTGGCCAATGCGAGTCACCAGGCCAGTGAGGGAAGGATTGTGGCCTTTTTCCTGAGATCTAGCATAGAGACTTCAGACAAAGAAATGTCCACAGAATTCATCAAGTCCCAAAGAAGGTAAGAGATGTGTCTACTGACTAGCACACAATAAGACATGATCGAAGCACAAAATACAACAGGAAGTTTATAGAGGATAAGTTAAATCTCTGCTCAGCTCCATCTTCTATGGCAAGGCTTTATGCACGTTATCACTTTTATTCTTCCTGATTAACCCAGCTAGCAGCTTCTGTTTCTATCCTCATGTGTATGTATATCACCTCCTCTGTTTTTCTAGCAATAGCACCTCACTATTCCTTTGAGAAACCAAGGTTCTTCCAGGTTCTATTTATGAGATTGCCTAGAGTTGATCCTCTTCTCTGGCTCCAAAGTAAGTTCATGACCCAGACCATCAGAGAAGCCCAGCCCTCCAATCTGGTTTACTCATGGGCATAGGACCCAAGCAAACCGATCACATCAGTAGCAGGAATTATCTGGAACCATGGAGGAAGGTTCTGTTCTCACTAGGTGGCCACTAAGGATTAAATTACATCAAAACAAAAAGACACCCTACTGAGCGGGAGAAGACAGGGGGTTAGTATCCAAAATACAGAAAGAACTCATAAAACTCAACAACAACACGAAACTCAATTAGAAAATGGGCAGATGAACTTAATAGACACTTCTCTAAAGACGACATATAAATGTCCAGCAGGCACATGAAGAGATTTTCTAATTATCTTGTCATTAGAGAAATGCATGTCAAAATAACAAAGATATAGCACCTCACACCTGTGAGAATGGTTACCATTCAAAAGAATGGAAAAAATAAGTGCTGGAGAGGATGTGGAGAAACGGCACATCAGACCACACCGTCCTCCCCATTTCCTTTCTATTATCATATACCACAAAGCTGCTTCTTTACCTACTGCAGGGACCTGTGTTCTTCACTGGACTCACTGTCCTGGAAGCAACCTTAGCTCTTTTGCCCCTCCCCTTCATTCTCATCTGGTCAAGTCTCAAACCTGCTTATTCACTTCTTTACTTCTGCTCTGCCCTTGGCTTGAGAAACTAAATGTTGCTGTTGGTAAATGCAGCAGCTCTACATTATTCTACTTGTTCACTGACAACCTTAGTTCCTAGTTTATCATCTTCATTTTCTTCAATTCCATCATTATTCACAAAGACTTATATATCTCTGTGTGTGATCCATCTACTAACCTTGACTCCCAGGAATCTGTTCCTCTGTCATCTCACCTACTCACCTGTATGATCACTCTTGACCTCGCCATAATGATTGCACCCACTTGACATCAATTTCAGCTGCACACTATCAATTCTCGCTAGCTACCTAGTTCACCCACTGCGACAATTCTTGAAGAGTTCATTAATCTTCCCAACGTATCACTCTAAGTTTGATTCACTTCCCTCCTTACCTAGCTCAGAAGCATGCTTCATTGCTGACACCACATGTCTGACAACACTCAGATCCTTTGCTGGCCTTTCTCTTCATAGTTCTTGCCTGCCAATACCCAAACCTCATTAAGTCACGTCTTTACCCTTACAGGGGGACTACACCCAGGAAGATGAAGGAAAATAACGCCACTTCTGACTGGTCTCACTTTGAATTCAGGACAACATAACTCAGAATGTAAGGAATGTAAAACATTCCTTCAATACTGCTTTCCAAAATTATGGCTTATTTCTTCTGCCTTATTGAACTCCTGTTTCCCCACCTCCATAACACTCTCAAATCATGACTTTGTTTGATTTTTTTTTATGAAATATACTTTATGTTCCTTGAGAATAGGGAAGGAATTGTGTAGGATTTCATTCATCTTCATTTCACACACACATAAACTACCGACCCACAGACTTCATATATTTTCTCATCTTCTTATGAAAAGTGTCTCTGATCCCTGTAGGTGTGCCCTGTACTTATCTCTAGACCGCCTCTATTTAAGGACTTTGTTCCTATAATCACGTCCCTCTCCTGCATCCTCAATTACACCTCCTCCACTCTATCATGCCTATGGCTTGCAAAATGCTCTAGCATCTCCCACAATTTAAAACAAAATTCTTCCTTGGCCTACAGCAATTCTACCTCTATCCATTCATGTGCTTCTATTACCAGATGTTCTTGGCACAGGTGGTCACCTAGCCTCCCACCTGCTCTAGGAGCAAGTTGCCTGGGCCCTTCACTTAAAGCTCCAGAGCATCTCAGGCACGGAGGCAAGCAAAGTGAAGGGTTTCATTGGCAGCGAGAGAAAGATAAACCAGCAGTTCTCTGTAAGAAGATGGGGCCGACTGGGCTGCCAAGGCAGTGGCTTTGTCTGGAGGTCTTTATCCCTCCTAAAGCCTGTGCATCTCTGTGATTGGTGTATCTGGGCCCCGTATGCTAATGAAGCATTCAGAAGTCACTTTCCATTTGTTCCTTCTCATGCTAATGAGGCATTCTAGTACAACTCTTCCGACTGGCCCTTTTTTGGCCTCCCTTGATTAGTCTTCCTGGTGCTGTTCTGCCCAGCTTCCACTTCCTGCTAAGGTCAGCAGTATCTATTTCTTGCAGGGATTTTTCATTTTAGACACTTTCCCAGAGCTCCCAGGTCCCTACTCCTGCCTACCACTTAATTCCATTGACTGAAGGACGTTTGAAAACTATCATGTCCAGCTCCCCTAAGTTCTCCCCTCTGTTCATTTCAGTTGCTTTTCCCTTCAGTACCCAACTAAACTTCACCAGGGTCACCAATAACCACTTGGCAAAAGCTGACTCATTGACCACTTCCTCTTTGTTGAATCACTTTTTTTCCTTACCTTCTATGACCTCACACTTTTCAAGTTTTCCCCCTAACTCCGACTACTTTCCCCCACCTGCCCATCTCATTCCCTGCTCTCTTGCTGGACTTGAAAAAATTGGAGATTCCTAGGATCCTTCCTCCTTCGCTACACCCTTTCTTATCTGGTCGTGTCACTGCAAATGTCATCTAGTTACTCATCACACTTGAGTCTCTGTTTTCAGCTCCTACTGCCTCCCAAATCTACAGCCACTTATATTCAAGTGCCTGCTGGACACCTTGACATGATCTCAATAGGAATGTCAGCACTAATGTGACAGAGATGAGGCTACTAACTCCCCTCAGATGGGTTCTTTCGTGTCATTTCTCACTATCATCTATGCTATCCAGCTGCCCAATCCAAAATGTCAGAAGTGGTCTTTTACATTGATTTTTGTGCAGATCCCACACTCATTGTCTCAACAAAGGTACCCACCCCCAAACTTATTCCAAATCTGTGTAGCTCTCTCATCTTCACTTCTGCCATCCTGATCAAGTCACCATCATCTCTCTTGTGAATGAAGGCAGGTCGATTCCATGCTTCTTTCCTGCCTCTATTCTAGGCCCTTCCAACACCTTCTTCAACTCAGCTGCATAATCAGTATAAAGCATAGATTAGACCTCGTTGCTGCTTGCTTAAACTACACCAATGACTTCTCATCGTTTTCAGAATATAATTCAACTTTCTTGAGCTGGTTGACATAAATAGCTGTATAACCATATCATCTGTGTCTCTGGAGTCTTCATAACCTGCTTTCTCCTTCTCCTCCTCAGTGCCCCAAACTCTGACCATCTCTCAGCTTCTTATGACTAGTTCACTCCCGTCTTCATGTCTTTGCATTAACTGTTTCCTCTGCCTGGAAGGTTTAGCTCTGGATCATCACAGAGGCTGCCCTCCTTTCCTCATTCAATCTCTCTTCTTCTGTGTCACCCATATGGAAGCCTTAATTAACAAATCACAAGTCACTCGCTATTGCTTTGCAAATGTGCTAACACATCGAGGGATAAATCACCTCCCGGCCAAAGGACTTGATCAAATTAATGTTCAAGTTTGTTTGGCTAGTCACGTTGTAATTGTCCTCCGGTGAAGTCACCCCACGTTCCACATCCACAGACTTCATCTCAGTTTGGTTCTCGGCAGGCAGAGCAATCCCCACTATTCTGCTAGTGTTTGCTGGAGATTCTCTCCCCCCGGGGCAGAAACTGCTGCCTTACTCTTGATTCCCATGTGCCTACATTATTGTCTTGCAAGTTCCCAGCTGGAATCAATCATTAAAAAACACAAAATGGACAGAAGGAGAAAAATAAGACGTCATCCAACTGATGACACCAGGTTCTAAACCTGGGTTCTGTAACAGCTGTGTGGCCTGAAGAAGATGACTTACCCCCTCTGAGCCCAACTCCTCATTGTGTAAACAGAGAAAATATCCTCCTTCGAAGACTCACCCTCAGGACCAAAGATGGTACTGGATGTGTCCAGGGCTTTATCATCTACCCCATGCCTTTATTTAGGTCCTGGCTTGATGAGAAGTCGTAGCCAAGTAAAAGCCAGCTTAAGTCGCTGTGACAATTAGACGTAGTGATGGTATGTGATGACCCCCATCCACTTGCAAATAAACCTGCAGAAACCATGAGAATAACTTGACAGGATTTCCACCAGCTGGTCTTTATGGAGGAGAAGTTTGATTTGCCAACACACATTCCCCACAGGGAACCAAAAATCTGGAGTCCTGAGCTTAAAGTCTTGCAAAGAAATCAGATCACACATCATTCTGCCCCACATCAATGAATGGCAGTCATAATCTAAGAGACCGTTTTAAGTCCATGTAAGAGGGTGCTGATGTCTTTCATGAGATGCAAGAGAAGTAAGAGGGTAGGAGACTCCATCCTAGCAGGAATCAGGGAAAACACTACTTTGCAGGAGCTTAGGAAGGTTTTTTCTCCCCAGTGGTAGCCAACAATCCCAGGGCAGGGGAGGGCAATTAAAGAATTTAACAATTCCTGCAGGAACTCGCCATTACCAATTATAATTAGGACTAGCCTGACTTGGTCTGAGCTCTTTGGTGGAAAACTCCATGCTGAGAAATTGAGTACCTTATTGGGAAGAAAGGCTGGCCAGGTTCCAGAAACCAGTGGGCAGAAGACTGACCTGCTGTCTCTGTTTTAGACTGATTGATCACTGAATAGCTGCCCAAATTGAGATGCCCTGCCAGACCTGGTCTGACAGAGCAATTGACCAGCACCGCCCAGGAGATGTGGGGCAGCAGCTGGCAATTGTTGAGAACTCATTACAGGAGCCAGGGAGCACACCTGGAATGGGAACTGGCAGCGCCCGGGGGCACAGGCGTCAGAAGTCACTGGGAACAGGCCACTCACCTGTCATGTGACGTTGGACCCATGACCAGGCTCTGTGAGCCTGTTTTACTGCCGGCAAGATAGAGAGAATACCATTCTTTAGCAAAAGCAAGTTGCTATGATGGCATTGACTGCCATGGTGATTACGGCCAGCAACTCAATGAGGTTTTCCAGGTGTCAAAAACTGAACTGCTAAAGGGGTACTGACGCTTTAATCTTCCTGGCAAGTCCTATGCTGCTCTTCTCATTTTACAGGAGACTGGGAAGTGGAGAGTCTCAGGAATTGCTCAAGGTTATGTAGCGAGAAGCCGGCAGAGACTCGACCTGAGGCTGGAGTGCACACTCAGGAATATGGATTGTCCACACCGTCCAGAGGAAAGGGTCCAGCAGTGTCTGGTCAGAAGTCCTGCTCAACAGGATGGTTCCTGCCCACGAGCTTTCTAACTCCCTGTAAATCTGGAAAGCAGTGTCGGCCACCCCACAGCTGCAAGGTGCACGCTCTTCTGTGTCCCTGACAGGTGGAGACCCCCAACTGCTATCAGAGGTACCAATGACTGAGCCCCTCTGTCCACCATGCACCAAGCCTGGATGTATCATTGACCTTGAAGGGTAAGATTGGTCGGAATGGAAAGTCCAGGAAAACTGGTAGAGGAACCAGGGGCAGAGCTTTGAGAACGGAACATTCCAGGCCTAGGACGGGGGCATGGCCCCATCAGGGCAGCAGATGCTGGGCCTGGTAGGTGGGAAATGTGGATGCAGTCAACTTGCGAAGGATCCTGAACATTGTACCAAAGGCTTTGGAGTTTTTGTCAAAGGCCTCCTGAAACACAGTACGCCGTGGCCACTGCGGTCTCACCTCTCTCAGGAAAAACTCCACACAGCTGTCCTTGCAGCTGACTGTCCTGCGGAGGAGCCACACTCAACATACCAGGCGGTTTGAAGCCAGTTAGAAACCTGTGCTGTTAGGTCCCTATTGATGCTGGTGCGGCGGTAACAAGTACTGCAGCGGAGCCTCCTAGCAGTGCTGGAGCGCAGATGTCCAAAGGGACCTCCGGGACTAAAATAAGGTGTCAGCCAGACGGGCTTCCTTCCAGAAGCTGCAGGGGACAACCTGTGCCTTGGCTTTCCCAGCTTCTAGAGTCTTCTGCATTCCTTGGCTCATGGTCACATCTCCCTGACCTATTTCCACTGTCACAGCTCTTTTTGGGGGCCACTGAGACAATCCAGGATCGTGTTCTCACCTCCACACTCTTAGCTTCCGTACATCAGCAAAGCCCCCTTTGCCATGAAGGCGACATTGTCGCAGGCTCCTGGGACCAGGGTCTGGGTGTCTGTGGAAAGGGCATTAACATCCCACCACATCTGTATTCCACCAGGTGCCTCAGGGCATTGCTCTCATAGCTCTGAGCCCCAATTTCTTCACCTATACAGTGAATTCAATAGCGGAACCTACCTCAGAGTGGTTACAAAAAGTCCGCGTCAATGTTCGTAGAGTATTTAAAGCAATCCTGGGCATACGATAAGCTTGGTTTAAGTGTGGCCAACTAATGGGGAGTCATAGGTCAAGCCCTGCTTAAGAGAAGCAGGCTTTAATACATAACCGTCAGCCCCGCTTCGAGTGGCTCCTGGACACACGTGTGTCCACACACACACACACACACACACACACACACACACACACTCTGCCTTCGGAGTGTTCTACCCCCACACCTGGCCCAGAAAGCGCTCACCTAAGACACTCGCTGATTCATCGCCATCAGCTTGTATCTCTCTGGTCTGCTCCTCGGGCAGGTCCCAGTCCTGCAGCTCACTGGTGACCAAGAACACAGGGAGCCAGCGTGTGACGGTCTTGAATGGCCCCTGTGCCTGGAATGTTACTGTCCAGCTCCCAGACGTGACATGACAGGCGACATCCAAGAGGCAAGATGGAGCCCAGCTTCTCCTTCCTTCAGTGAAACTCACAGCCACACAGACACAGGCACCCAGGATGTGCTGACCAGTGTCCCAATGAGTCCTCGTTCAGCGTGTGCTCCCTGGGGCACCCCACTAGACTCCGTGTCCCCTCCAGTTTGGTCTGTCCCGTGCCTCCAGCGTGCGCTCATCAGCAGACAGCATGTGTGCACGCGGGCAGGCAGATCTGGCCAGGGTGTGGGGCAAGGGCGAGCCTTAGGCTGTGCCCGGGGCTTTGAGCATTGAATACGCACTTGAGGGAGGAAGGCTGGTTAGAAGGCCACCCATGGTTTCCTCTCCCCACGCTTCCCAGAAGGCCCTGCACAGGCCTGGGTGATAGCATCCTCTGAACTAGAGCTGACACCACCTGTGTCCCCAGAGCCACACAGAGGTCCTGCTGTCAAGGTGATGGGCGAGGCCCTGGTTTCCAGTGGAGACCTTCTTCTCATCTTCCCTCAGCTGGCGATGGCTGGGCCATTGTCACCTGGGTGCCCAGCCAGTCATGGCTGTCACAGAGCCAGATAGAGGGCAAATGGTCACACAAGTTTCCAGTTTTCAGGCACTCCCTGATGACAGCCAGTATGAGCTCGCTCTGGTTATCCCTCAGAACTGAGGGCCATGGGCACGTCTACCTGTTCTGAGGCAGAGCTGGAGTCAGCTGGCTTCTAATGTCTTCCCTCACGCTCTTACCACCACACCTCCCAGAAAACAGGAACTGCCCCAGGAGACACCTCCTGGCTCCAGCTCCGAAAATCCTAGAGCTGGAGTCCCCATCTCTCTGAGCTCACCTGTCCCACGCACCTGTTTGAGCAGCCGGGGCTTTGGGTGGAGACATTGAATTCCGTTTCGGTCCATCCGACCCTGCTGCCATCAGGCCTGTCCCCCGGAGGCAGACGGCCTGCAGGGTTAGAGGCTGTGACGTCAGCGGTGTTGAGGCAGCTGTGGACATTGCTGCCCACAAAGTAAGAGCAGACCAACCAGGGGAGCTAATCACCCCTGGGGGGCTTCCCACCTGCAACACCCCATAAATCACTCACCCCTCAATCCTTCAGTGTCCAAACTGGCTTGACAGCCCCTTCCCTCAGGGGCCCTCATTGGAAGCCCAGTCACTGTGGGAGAAAAGGAACTTACCCTTTTATGTAAACAGAGAGCCAAGCCACACAAAGCAAAGGCCTCCATCCAGCACTGGGTATCCCCGCCATTTAGGCTGTGAAAAATAGGATTGGGCTTCCTTTTTGGCCTAGATGTTAGTAATTGAAACCTTTGGAGCAGAGATAGACAGCACCTGTTTGAAGCTCTAATATTGGTCAATATAGAGGTTGACAGGGCCTGGCAGGGGTCCCAGGGTCAGAGGTCATGCCCTCTCTGAAGTCCTGAGTGGCTGGGTGTGTGGGTAATTAGGGGAAATTCACCAACCCGGGCCTTGTCAGGTTTGGCCAGTGACTCAACCGCCCAGGGGAGCAGCCAGGATCCTCACCTGCTTCCACATGTCCTGACCTCTCCTCACCCCCAGCACCCTCTGTGTCCAGGGCCCCTTCATGAATCACCGTCCTGGTTCACTGCATGCTGGCTGTGGGCTGGCTGGAGTCCATCACTCTGGTCCTGGATGTCTTGCTGAATGACTGGCTCAGGCCTGGTGGTCCCCTCAGTCCCCGCCAGCCTTCAGCAGCTGGGACGGATCACTCTCCGGACGAGGTGCAGTCCCAGCTGAGTGGGGAAGAAAAGGCTGCGGAGAAATTCAAGCCCCTGTGCACATATTCTATGCAGCCAGCTGCCTTCTTTTGTGAGTGGGCTGTGCTGGGTCTGCTCCTGGGGGTGTGAGCCAGCATGGCTGCTCAGCCCGTGCACGGCCAGGTCGGAGCAGGGATGTTTGTACTCTGGCTCTGGAGCCCCTGTTCAGAGAGAACAGCGGAGGCTCACGTGCACAATTCACTCCAGCTTTATGGCTCCTCCCTTCCTTCCAATATGGGAACCTGAAGGGAAACCAAGTAGGTCTCCCCACAAATCCGCCTCTTTGGTACAAGAATTGCTCTCATCTGGTTAGACAGCAAAGGAAAAGCTGAGAAGGAAGTAGAAGACCCATTTGTAAGAGGGGTTTTCACATTTAAGGAAAAACCCCATTTGTAAGGGGATCTCCTGTTGGCATGGGAATAGACCCATTTGTAAGAGGGGTTTTTACACTTAAGGAAAATCCCCATTGGTAAGGGGGGCCTCAGAGCAGGGTAAGGACCAGATCTCCATTCTCACCCACCGGGAAAGCATCCACGTGAATCTGCATAACAGCCTTCTCTTGTCAAGGAGCCTTTCTTCTGACCCCAATGCTGGCCTCCCCTCCTTCGTTCGTCTTCAGCTGAAGCTGTGACTTTCCACCCTTGGGCAAAGCAACTCAGTTTTCTGGCTCTCTCCCATGTGCCCAGGAGGTATACAAGTTCAGGGAGCAGAAATATGACCCCAGAATATGTCATTTTGGCATGAGGATTATTTTGAGTGAAAGGCAAAAGAAACGTCTCAGATTGAAAAAGAGCTTTTTTTTTTCATCCTCACCCCTAACTACCTACTTTTACCAAGGAAAGGAGTCCTATATCTGGAAGAAAGTTGTCACCTGAAATAACTTTTCACCAAAGAAAGTCATTTACCAGGAAACTCAGTGCTCCTAAACATCCCCTCCGCATTCCTGTGAATCACCTTCCTCCTCCGCTGCTACGCCGCAGACGCTCACCCCTCTGCACCCCAGAGCCGGGAGTGTCCGGCCATGACCTGGCTGCCATGTTGAAGCTCACGTGGTTGGAGCTCCCACACGTAAGACATAAATGGGTCTCTCCTGCTAATCTGTCTTTGTCAACTTAATCATTTTCAGCTCAAAGAACCCAGCAGGGGAGAGGAAAGCTTTCCCTCTCCAACACACATTTTAATCTTAAGCAAAACTAAGTTCTATTTATGTTGCATGTGTAGGGGTGATAGAAAGAAAATTTCATCCTACTCCGCTGGTTCTTGTCAGGCTGATTGAGAAATCAAATTAACATCAGACAGATTAATAGGAGAAAAATAACACATTTAATTGCATAGCATGGAGAATCTATATCGCTGCAAAGTCTAGAGTAAGTGGAATACAATAAAAAACAAAACAGATCATTTTTATTCTGACTTAAGGAATGGGATAGGGCTCTAGAGCTTCAAAGAGGGGAGACTCTCTCATGTAACCAAAATCAGATGCTCTGCAAGGAGATGTGTGCCCTGCTATATAGATAAGTGTCTTGGTAAAATGTTATTCCTGGAGATAACCCTATGATTGGGTCACACTACTAATCTTCATTCTTCTAGGCAGTCGAGGGAGTGATAACAGTTTCTCTTGAAGTCCAAAGGGTCTTGATAGAACTTATTTCAAAATAATCCACATGCCAAGGTGACACAATTTGGAAATCCTGTGCTGGACTTTTGGGGAAGGCCTAGGCCTCCCATACAAGCCATATCATATAACCACCGAATCTCTCTCTCTCTCTCTCTCTCTCTCTCTCTCTCTCTCACACACACACACACACACGCACACACCACTACATGTATTTCACAGCCTCTTCCCAGGACATGCCCGTTTCTCAACATGGAGTCCCACATGAGAAACAGGAAATCAGCTTCCTGAGGTCCATCTTCAGAGCTTTGGTTCCCACAGGAACTCTGCACAAACAACTTCATGTCAATACTTTTGACCAAACATTTCACCAGCAGGTCACCCAAGTCAGGAGTCTAGCCTGGGAAAGCCCAGGGCTCGCTGGAATTCCAGACAGTCCCCCAGAGCTGTCTTCCTCATCTGCCAGCACCAGCCCCTCCAAGCTGCAGTCAGAAATGAGTGGTAATCGCCAGCTTGGTTTTCCTGGCATAGTTTATCACCACATAGATTCTGTTCGACTAGTCAACGTGATTTCCCAGGAACCCTCACCTCTCTGAGAAGCGAGGGTCTTCCTGTGCCTGGGTATTCCAGGGGCTCGGATCTCTTGTGCGCTGCAGCCTCTCCCTGCAGAGCTTGCGGGCTGCACTGACCCCAGGCGAGAAAACACACAGCACACAGTGTGCCCATGAGGCCATCTGCAGAGACCCAGGTGTGCCGCGAGCCCCCTACAGCTGTGCAGGTGGGAAGCCCTGTCTGACTCCTCAGACAGTGCTCCTGGCAAGTCCAGTTTCTGTGCTGCAGAGGAGGACATCACACAGTAGTCTTCATTCACTGATGTCCACGGGTGACGTGACATTCTTTATGATCCAGGATCTGACAGGTATGCAAGATGGGAGCCAAGAAGAGGGGGACGTGGAGGCATCACCGCAGTGGTGGGCAAGACAGACAAACGCTGATACAGACACATTCTAATGAGGACAAGACTGGGGATGTGCAGGGTGTGAAGAAGGCCCACTCCAGGCAACACTAACATTTGCATAATGCCACATGTTTCACATGAGCCAGAGGCTGTGCTAAGAGCTTTGCACAGACCGACTAAGGGGATACGGATCGTGGGTTCTGTTATTTTCTCCAGGGTTACGCAGCCCAAATGACAGAGCCAGGAGTCAATGAACAGCATGATGGTGATGCTCCTGGCCCCCATTCTGTACCACGTGTGGTCCTGGGTATTGTCACACACTCTCGTGTAATTGTCAAGGCATACTGTAGGCAGGCGGAGTCTGTCACTTTCAAAGGAGGACACTGAGACTCAGAGAGTTTACATAAATAGCCTGTGGTGACACAGTTAATGACCAGTCAGGCAGATTTAAGCCTTATATATTTGAGACCATGTGACCCTGGCTTATGTGACCGGGTTTCCCCATTCAAGATGCTTACAAATGAGTCAAAAATACCCAGAGGATGGGCTAAAGGAAAATACCACTGTAATATAGCCAGCCTTAGGGCTCCAAGGGGCTTGAATTAGGATTCAGATTCATCTGTCCTGATCTGTGAACCACAGGGAAGAGAACCAGGCACTGCCTCAGCCAGGGCCATGCCCAGTCACAGGGATGCTCTTTCTCTCAAACAGGGCGCCTCACTCCCAGAAAAGCCTCCTCCAAGCTCTCTCCTCCTCAGGGAGCTGACATCTGCTTCCCATGTCTCCCCGAGACCATTCCATTTGGATATCTCTGCAGACATCTGAAGAAAGCGATGGTGCATCTCCTGAGTCTTCTTTGAATGAACATCCTGGCCCACAGCGCTGAGACAAGCACCCCTTTTGCCATCACTCTTCTTCAGCGGTGAAAGACAGAGTCAAGCAAGTCAGCACTGGACTTTGGTGGCAAAATCAGATCTATTACTGAAAAAATTCAGTAAATGACTGCGCGAACAAGTGGAGACATGCCTAAGTGAGCGTGCTGTGTTATAAAGTCTCAGTGGAAATAGTCCCTCTCCCAGGTAGGTGTCACAGAGATGGTGACAGGCTGTGGTTCTGATACGAGAAAAGGTTCTTAGGAAGAAAGATTCGTTCAGATGCTTTCTTTTAAATCTGACCCTTTAAGGAAATCTACATATTTCCTCTGCATGAAAACGACCCTGCTAGTTAAGCTGGACCAAATACTCATTATCAGACATGGCAGGCAGATTCTGGGAAGAGGCAGACTCAACTCTTATTCTCATGGAGCTCATAACCAGTTCATAGACTGGTTGAACGTGTCAACAAGCGCCGATTTAACACCCTCCACAAGGCAGATACGGGAAATATAAAGGAGAAAGATGTGGTCCCTGCTTTTGTGAAAGAGCACAGAGGTCGAGGAGTGAGCTGACACATTGAATAAAGCACTTAGCAAGAAGAAATTGAGGAATGACTGAGAAACCAAAGAGGGACTAGAGAAGGAGAGGGTCAGAGGAGGCTGGAGACTTATTTTCAGGAACTAAAAAGAATGAGACCATCTTGACATAAACAGTGTATTCAAAGACAAAAAGGCTCATAGGAATTAAGGTATTCAGTCACCCACCATCCTTTGTCCACTCATCTAACTTTTATCCATCCATTCATCCACCCACCCACTCATCCACCAATCACCCACCATCCAGCCAGTCATCTACTATCTCTCTGTCCATCTACTCACCATTTACACAGTCACTCAAGGTCAATCCTGCCCCATCCGCTCACCCACCCACCTTCCATCCATTCACCCACCACCCATCCAGCCACCCACCTTCCAACCATCTACCCACCATCAGTTAACCATCCACCATCCATCAGTCAGCTCACCCAAATATCTAGGCAGCAGAAATTTATCCAGCTCCCCAACTGCCCAGTTGCTAAAGTTAAAATTTCCCTGTCTCACCTATGACTTCTCTTTCCTCCTTGAGCCCTGGACACTCTAACATCTGTCTGCTTGGCTCCATGAAAACTGCTACCATTTTCACAACAATGCCTTCAAGGTTTCTCTGTGGCCCACTTCGCTCCCTGTCACCCTCACCCACCTTCCCTGCCACTGCCACAGATCACTGTCACAAAGCCTTAACTGAATGCACCCATTCTGTTGCTCCAGCTGCTTCCCAGTACCCTTGGGGGAAATGAGTCATAGGATCTGCTGATCTGCCAGCATCTCACTTTCCAACCCACCCCCTCTCCCCACCACAGCCCTGGGCCTTCACCCCTCACACGCTCCTTCTCTGCATGTTGGATCTGTCTCTGGTCCCTAGGCATCCTTGATTCTCTCCTGCCTCTGCTTACAGTCCAGTGTTTTCCTTTGCTGGAACCAAATCTACTTGCTGATTGGAGGCTGCCCAGAAAGCATTTCCAGACACCCGTTATCCCCAGAATCTGTTCTGTGTCTCACAGATACTTGGAATCTACAATTGAAATACCTCTCTTTGTGGCTATAAAGCTCCCTCCACTCACCTGTCTTCCCCATGAAGGACAACACTTTCCAAGGAGCTCAGAACAGATGTCCTCAAGATGTGTCATTTGGGCACATGAATTATTTCAACCAGAAGTTGATCAAGCCCTGCAGGCTCATGAGACACTTTACCACTCCCTTAACTACCAGGAAGAATAAAGATTGAGCTACTACCCAGAATTAGTATTTTCACCATTTTGCCTCAATGACTTTAGAATCATCCATGTAGATTTTTAATATAATAATGATAAAATAAAATGTGCAGCATTGATTGTATGCTTTGTTCACTTAATCCTCACTCTTCCCTGTCATTCTTTTTTCACAATTAAGGGGATTGATATTTAACATGATAAAGAAACTTGCCTTGGGTCCCATAGCCATTACGTGACAAGGTTCTGAGCCAACTTCACCATCCTCATCCCCCTATTCTACTGCCTCCCGGAGCTGGATTACTGGGTGAGGGCTGAGAGAGGGAGGGGAGGGAGGGAAGAGTGCACCTGCCCTACGGTGTCATCAGAGCCACAGTGCAGGAGTCCCTGTGGATAGTGCAGTCTTCTCAAAGAGGCTGCTCCTGTGTCCTGAGTTCACAGCCCCATCCTGGTTATCTCCTGCGATCCCTAGTGGCCAGGGGACCCCACCTTTTGTTTTTAAAGGAAAGGTACAGGCAGGAATGAAGGTGAGTAGGCAGGTAGGCAGGTAGGCAGGAAGACAGAGGAGGAAGAAGCATCTTTATTTCATTTATTTACTTTTATTTAGTTGTTCACAATAATTGTTTACCACCCACTCCATGCTTAAGACTTGAACCAAGGGGTATGTGGTCTGTGCTCCTTTGGAGGTGATTGGCCTAACCACTGCTCCACCAGGGCGGGCCTAGGAACCCTTTTTGGCAATGATGTAAGCTAATCAGTGTGTATCAAGTTTGGAAAAGAAAAAAAAAAAAAAAAACCAACAGTCACGTGATTGTGGAAAATCTTGTTCTTACAGAAGGAATGTGTTATAGTTCACAACATTTCTTTAATGAGTATTTAGTGAGCATTCGTCACCCTATGGAACTGTGCTCTGATAAGCAGTGAGAAAAAGAGACACCCAGACAAGCAAAACTAGAAGTGCCATGTAGAGCTGACCCTCTGGTTTCCCACAGCCCAATAGAAACCAAGTACAAAGCCACATGCATAAATCTTACCTTTCTAAGAACCACATCACAAATAGTAGATGAAATCATGGAAATAAAATACTGCATTTTATCAAATACATGGCATATTTTTTTTATCACTTCACAGGTAATCATTATTAAAATTATTGAGCTATTTGGCTTTTTTTTTCTTTTGTCACCAAGTCTGTAGGACCCAGTGTGTTTGATACGTACAACATGTCTCAATAGGGATAAATCACATTTCAAGCTCTTCATCGCCTCATGTGACCTGTGAATACTGTCTTGGAGAGAGTAGATCTACTGGCAAAGCTAATGGGAATAAGTAATGTTATAAATTGTGATGTTAAATAAGATCAGAGATAGAGTGGATGAGACAGTGCCGAATGGGAGCCCACGACCTGCTTTCAGACTTCCACTGACGACCTGCGTGAGTCCTTCTGTGTCACAGTGCTCCTGTGAGTGACACGACAGTAAGGAGAGTGTGTGTGTGTGTGTGTGTGTGTGTGTGTGTGTGTGTGTGTGTACAAGGCACAGATGAACCAACACACAGAAAATGAAAAGACAATTTTAATATCTGGGAGGACACATTAGCTTGGCGCTTCATTTCATAACTAGCATCAAAAGAACCTCCAGATAAATTAGAAAGAAGATGATGACAATTTAAAACATAACAGCCTCAGCTAGATGAGATCACCAAATCGCTTTAACAGAGAGGACTTTTACAACTAAAGTTTACGAAGGAGTCTCGAATGTAAAATATCAAGAGTTATTATTATAAAGTGCTATGCAAAAATGCTAAATTTATGAAAAAAGCACTTGAGCACAGTAAATCGAAAAAAAGTCTAGAGGGAAAGGTTGCAGCTCCGACCTGCAGTGACTAAACATCTTACTCTGCACAATAATCCATGACAATTAGTTGCAAATATTACATTGAGACCATATGTATAAATGATCAAAGAAAAAAACGTGAGGACTTTCTAAAAGTGGAAATTAGTCCAAAATCAATGAATCTAAAAAAGCACCAATTTACTCCCATTATATTGATTTTTAAAATAAGACTTCATAATGGCTGTCCATGGTCCTCCAGTCATATATAAAATCAAGGAGGAAAGTGAATACAAGAGGGGAAAAAAACTCTTCTCATTGTGAAACCACATCTTGTCATTATACTTTAAACTCAGTCTACCTTACAAAATGACAGCTATAGGCCGAACCCTGTACGGTCCGTAGGCAGCCTTATAAGCAGAAGGTTTGGATGTACCATTGTCAAAAGGCTCTAGATAGCCAGCAGCTATTGCCTGAGACTCTGCCATTAATTTCCAGTCATCTCAGCAGCTGACAAGACAGAGGATAATACTCCTCCTTAGTTATCTATATTCCTAATTGTTCTATAATGAACGTAATGACTTCGGTAATCAGGAAAACAATGCAGGATATTTTTCAAACAAACAAATGGACATGTCAAGCCAGCAGACTAGATTTCAATGTAAAGCAAGAGCGCCTATTATTTCCTGCTCGCAGATGGCATTAGATGGGCATCCTGGACTGGGGTGGCCCTCGATGCAGTGACTCGGGTCCCCAGAGGAAACCCAGGTGGAGATGGAGGCAGAGAACGGGGTGAGGAATCTCTAAACCAAGCAGCACCCAGGATGACAGCAGCCAGGAGAAGCCAGAGGCCGTGAGGAAGGGCTGTCCCCTCAGGGTGGCCCGGCCTGCGGCCAGTGATCCCAGCCTCCCTGCAGAGCTGTGAGAGAGGGCTTCCTGTCGCTGAAGGCGTGGGTGGTTAGGCAGTCCCAGGAAGTTAGTGCAGCTGATCACACAGCCGGGGGACAGCAGCTGGACCGACACCAGGTCCTGGGCTCCAGTCCCCCCACTGGCCCCGTGGTGCATCAGCACGCAGCGGTGGTGACGTCAAGGGCTCCGTCGGGCAGAGGACTTGGCCCTGTGCCTGTAGGACGAGCATTTCTGCAGTGCTGACGCTTGTAAGTCTCCAGTGAGGACAAGTGCTCACGGCCTAATTCCAGGGAAAGGCTCAGGGTTAAACGTGAACAGACGGCGTGTGTTCCACCGGGGTTCAGGCTGGAGACAAATGCTTACTTGAGACTAAACCACAGACGGGCTCATGGGCTAACTGATGATTTAGTTTCCCTCTTCATGTTTCACTGCTCAGTGGCTGTCTTCTTTTGCTGC
This sequence comes from Solenodon paradoxus, assembly GCA_004363575.1. Taxonomy (NCBI): domain Eukaryota; kingdom Metazoa; phylum Chordata; class Mammalia; order Eulipotyphla; family Solenodontidae; genus Solenodon; species Solenodon paradoxus. The sequence goes on along the minus strand of RJWH01005397.1, from coordinate 12,757 downwards.
TCAGTGAGTAGGCATTATCTTTTTATTTGATTAGCTCTTTTGTTCAAAAACAACATAAAAACAAGTAGCAAATCCTGTGATACAGCCAAAGCCGTCCATCACCGCCTACCCACCTGCCGATTCCACCCCAGCTTTCCCTTCGAATCGGAGCCAAGGGCTGGGAAGCCACTCATGTGGACAGTGCTGTGCTGGGCAGGGTGGCTGCTGTGCCGCTCCGGGCCAGGGCTGGGTGCTCCGGGGTTCTCTTTGAGCTGCGCCCCAGGGGCAGGGCCGCGGGGACAGGGACCCACAGGGACAAGGACCCAGAGACAGACCCACAGGGACAGACCCACAGGGACAGGGACCCAGTGACAGATCCCACAGGGACAGGGACCCAGAGACAGACCCACAGGGACAGACCCACAGGGACAGGGACCCACAGGGACCCAGGGACAGAGACCCACAGGGACAGGGACCCAGGGACAGGGACCCACAGGGACAGGGACCCAGGGACAGGGACCCACAGGGACAGGGACCCAGGGACAGACCCACAGGGACAGGGACCCAGGGACAGGACCCACAGGGACAGGGTCCACAAGGACAGGGGCACAGGGACAGGGACCCACAGGGACAAGACCACAAGAACAGGATCTCCAGGGACACGGGCTGAGAGAGTTCTCAGTCTTAATGGGGCACTGATGACAGGGACCCTCAGAGACACAGGCAACCATTTCCTCCTTCACCCTCTGATTGCCTTTATTTCCACTAAATATCTATTGTTTGAATTAATTCTCTCTCTTTTGCAGTCTATTTACAACAGGCAAGAGCTGGAACCAAGGTGTGGACACCCTGATTGCAGACTGCTAGCCTCCAGCACCCTGGGAGATCATGACAGTCCCCAGGCTCACGGAGATCGTGACAGAGCCCAGCAGCCCACACCTGGAGCCGGGGCTGTGGGGCAGGCGGCCCTCTCTTATGGAGGGGCATCAGGAAAGGCCTCCGGGCAAAACGCCTCCACACAGAGTGGCTGAGCAGAGCCAGGAGGGGAAAGAGCATTTCTGGAGCAGTCGCTGCAAAGCTCTCTCTCAGATCGGATGGAGGCGAGGAGGGACAGGCCATGACAACTCCTTAGAGATGGTGAGTGCCAGGTCTCGGTGCACTGCTGGGCAGGGTGGTCCCCAGGGAAAGCCTTCTTTCAGTCTCTGCAGAAACTTGATTAAAGTTAGTCTTCCTGTGCAGGTAAGCCTCACTTTACAATGTTCCAGGATGTATAACAGACCAGGTGCTCAGGTGACATCATTCCTTCATGTGAGCCGCCATCATGTTTATTTCCCACCCATGTCATGAGACACAGTGTGAGAAAGTGAGACCATCTGAGGACCTTGGTGTCTGTCAAGTCTCTGTGGGCTGGAAGTGAATCTTCTGTGACCATGCACAAAACTGGGCAAGTCATCCTCTTTCTCCAGGCCAAAATGTCCCCACCTGCAGAGAGAGAGAGGGAGAGAAAAAAACAATCTTTTCTGGTATACATTCTAAGAGAAATTTGAAAATTAAATCCCATGCTGATTTTTTATTTTATTTTGGAAAGGAAAGGTACAGGTAGGAATGAAGACAGGCAGGCAGGCAGGCAGGGAGAGAGAGGAAGAAGCACTTTATTTTATTTAGCTGTTTATCTTGGAGGAACATGACCCCAGGACCCTGGGATGTATGTGGACTGCGCCCAGCCACTACCCACCAGACCGCTCCACTTTGACTTTTTTTTTAGATAGATGTCAAAAAAGGCGGTCACACCTTCAAATGCTGCCAGCGAGATGTACTTTCTGAAACAGAATTATCTCAATTGCAGATGGTGTGCAATTTTAAATTTCCTAGGAGCTACCATTAAAAGAGAAGCAGATGAAATTAATGTTAACGATGCATTTTACGTAATTCAATATATTCAAATTATCATGTCAGCATGTATTCGTACAAAATATGAATGAAGTTCTTTATTTTCACTCCAGATCTTTAAGTCCAGTGTACTTTGCACTCCGGCACATCAGAGTGTGACCAGCCTTGTGTCCAGTGTCCTCAGAACTGGGCAGTGGCATTTCAGAGCACCCTGTACAGGCTTTAAATCTGCTTTGCCTAAATCTTGGAGGTTCTGATTTAGCTCAATTTGCCTGTGGAAATTTCTTCCATGCAGCTAGCTGGCAGTCATCCTGATGGCCAAACCCATCAGCCAAATCCCATGGACTCTCTGATGAGAAAGTCTGACTTGACTTGAAAACTCAAACAAATGTGTTAATACATGAACTCTTTTAACCTTCTCACTTAGGAAATTCAAATTTGAGATGGCAGATCGGACATGCAGATGGATGGTTGGATGGGTGGATGGATGGATGGATGGATGGATGGGAGTGCTGAAAAATGAGTAAAAAGAGATGATAGATATTGTTAGATAGATGATCGATATTGTTAGTTGATAGATGATGGGCAGATAAATATTGTTAGATGATGGATATTTTTTAATGGATGGTAGATAGATACAGATTATAGAGAGGTAGTTAGATAGGTACATAGATAATGGGAAGAGAGACAGATAATAGACACACAGAGAGACAGGCAGACAAGATGATAGACTGACAGACAGATGGTCAGATAGATGAAGTGGTGATAGGATGATAGATAAATGATGGACATATGATAGAGAGAGAGAAGGAGAGAGGAGAGAGGGGGAGAGAGGAGGAGAGAGAGGGAGACAGAGAGACAGGAGAGAGTGAGAGGGAGAGAGAAAGGAGGGAGAGAGACACAGAGGAGAGAGAGAGAGAAAAAGGGAGCACACTGAGACTTCTTACATGCCTTTGATGCCTGAGTGAACTGGATTCTGCCTTCACAATTTCTCACGAAAGAGTCTGTCATAGCACTACAGAATCCTTCCCTTTGTTCGCTGCCCTGCAGGCTGGGTTCAGGATGAAGGAGAGGATGGCTTTCTGTCTGAAGTGGGGACAGCCCTGCAAAGGCAGCGCAGGGAAGGAAGCCTGACAGAGCCTGGAACATTCTCAGCTGGATATTCTCAAAGCGAGCTGCAGACGAGGAGGAGGCAGAGGCAGCTTCCTTGGGCTCTGGCGACTGTGAATGTCCCCTCCAAGGCAGGACCAGCTTGGTCCCCGGGCCCCTGACTATAGCTAACAGCTTCCCACAAAAGGATTGAAGGACCTTGGGTCAATTTCTGCCAATTCAGGGAGGTCCAAGGAGCCACAGTCCCAGACAGAGACGTCCACGCAATCACATGCAGAGGCTAGCGTGGGCACAAGGCTTCACATCAAAGTGCGGTGACCAGACGCCGAACATCCTCACCTTCCCAAGGATCAAGTAAGTGAGCATCCTGGGCTCCTGGGGCCTGGATTCTAGAAAGCTCTACAGAAGCCTTACCTGCTACTCACATCACCCAACACCCAGGATAGATCAGCATGGGGAGCGTTGAGGAGGCTGAGTGTCAGATGCTCCAAACCTTACCATCTGGATACACTCCGACGGCAGAAACCTGACTTTCTCCTGACTTCATCACAGTCTTGCCATTTGTCAGATGAGGAAAACCAAGGCTCAGAGACGCCGGGGGCAGGCTGGGGGCCCAGGACCTCTGGGGTGCAGAGAAGAGGGCGCTAGAAGGGTCATCACTTTGCACCTTTGGCCCCTGCAGCTCCTCTGGGAGGAGGAGTTACTTCCCCCATTTTGAAGATGGACAAACCGAGGCCCAGAAGCTTGTCACCGGGGCTGCCTTCCCCAAGGTGATTCCGGGCTGTGACAGCTCCGGCTGCGCTTCACCTGCGCCTCATCTGGTGGATCCAGTCCAACAACCTTGGAGGAAGTTGCTGTTTACAGATGAAAACGCTGTGACTCATAGCAGAAAATACCTGTCCAGGTGGCAGCACCTTCGCTTGTAACAAAGATCAGGTGGCAAGGTCCCTCAGGTATCCGGGCTTCCTCGCTCCCTTCTCCAGCACCCCTTGTCTTTCTCCAATTCTCCTGCAGTGGACACACCCTCCCAGCTCCTCCACACCTCCGGCCCATCCCTCCCCCACCTCCAGCCAGAGCCGGAGGCAGGAGGCTTCTGGCAGCTGAGGTGTGGCCAGTGAAGTCAAAATGCCCTTTTCCCTGTAAATAAGCCAGCAGACAGACCAGCCCTGGTCCTTTCAAGGCTTCCTGCTACAGGTGGGGACACACTTCCCTGTGATAATCACCAGTTGTCACGCACTCACAGGGCTGGAGCTCCTGGGTCACAGCAGGTCCTGCTAGAAGTGGGCACGGTGCAGGCACGAAGCTGGCAAGGACGACAGCGCACAGCTCCTCCAAGGTCCCACGAGCAGGGGTCTCATCTGCCCACGTCAGCACCACTGACAAGCCCCACAGCACCACTGACAAGCCCCACAGCCAGACACACCAGTCTCAGGAAGTTTCTGTGTCCTTCTCCATCTTCATTCTATTTTTCCTTCCATCCTGGTCTTCCCCCTCTTCCCATCTTACCTTCCCTGCTTACCGAAAGTATGTCAGAGAATATTTCGTTCATAGATCCGTGCATTAATTTATGTATGCAAATGCACACTTACTTCTATTATAGATATAAAGAGGTGGGGCCCCTCGGCACACCAGGCACTGTCCTGGGCACTGAGAACCACCGACATCAGTAAGTGCAGACCCTAACCCCAGAGAACTTGCACATTAAACAGACGCACAGAGGATCCCACCACTGGGGGAAGAGGAGGTGTTCCTTTCAAACGGTGTGGGAAGGGACTGCAGAGGCAGGTGGGGGCATTGAGCAGCAATAGCAGGAAGGAGTGTGAGAGGCAGAAGGCTGACCCAGTGGGAAGCAGGGTCCGGCTCAGACTCGGGTATTCACATGTAGTGTGAAATTGAGTGAGTCCTGCTCATCCACAGACTCCAGTTCACTCACTTGCTAACTGACCAAGTGATGTCCAGTGCTCTGATAGGCTTCCCCAGCACCCTGTTGCATGACTATAATCACTCACATAGGGACAGAGCCTTACTGCAAGTGGAGTGGCTGTTTTATCGGGCTCTGCACGAGCACCTGGCTGGGATCTTTGCTCACTTTCTCTTGTGATGCCACGTGAATGCCCGGTGAGGTGAACACTGTTTTCATCTCATTTCACACATGAAAGTGATGGGATCAGAGAGGCTACTCAAAGTCATTAAACTGTGAAGGGGCTGAGCGAGGACCACAGCCAGGTCCATACGAGTGAAAGTTGTGTGGCTTTCTCCACATGCTCCATCTCTCTCTAGCTGCAAAAGGAATGCTCCCCAATGGTGCACTCAGCTTTGGGGGATTTCTAGCGTAGAATAGAAACTATGGGCTTTAGAGCCAGAAGGCCCTGACTCAAAGCCAGCACTGCATTCCTACCACTGGAAGTTTGGGCAAGAACTTTGCTTCTCTGATCCTCCATTTGCCCTGAGGTAAGACTCATGTTCGTCTCCAGAAATGCGTGTTCTAGTCCTACTGACTACTTACAGGTGTTCTCTAAACTCCTACATCCGATCTGTCATCCAACACAGGATGACCTGCACTGAGAGTGTCAGCCCTGTGAAGGGCCTGGGGCAGCCTCTGTGTGCAGGACTGCAGGTTGCCCGGGACAGCTTCAGGAGTGCGGCAGATGTGCAGCCCCCGGATCAGAGCATCAGGCAGTAGGTGTGTGACCTCAGTGTCATCACTGGTGCACCGGTTCCACAAATCCAGCTGCCACTGGGCCAAGAAGACGGTCAGGGGACACCTGCACCCTGGTGAGCTGGGCTCCAGCAGAGGACTCCGGCAGCAGAGCCTGAACCTTCACAACAGGTGCTCAGCCCATCAGCGCTGGAGAAACACATTATCTTCTCTTTCAAGACCATTTTCTACACTGATGTCCTCAAAGGATAGTCCAGAGCAAGAATCGGCAGTGAGTATGCCTGGAAGACCAGCAGGCAATCAAGAGATACCCATTGTCTCACACTGTTCCCACAGTTTCCAACCATCCTGAATACAGTTTTAGACCCTGAGGGGTCTAATGGAAAAGGTGATCGGGACTTAACTGTCATGGGAGCTTCACCAGGAACAAAATGCAACTCCTTTATTATTTGTCACTCTCCTTTTCCCTTCTGACCCCCATTCAGCCTGGTACAGAAAATGCAATACATTCTGGCATCTTCTAGCCAGTTTGGATACTTTGATTCCATCCAGCTTATCTGTCCTGTGAAAGCCGACCTATAAACTGATAGAAATTTTGGAACTGGAATTGACATTTGTACCACACAAATTAGCAAAGGCATGGTTGTTTTGTGCTGCTTTTGGAGAAGTGATCTACCAGCATGTCTCTCCTTCCAACCCCCTTTCCCTGTGGAGGCTAGGTGACAATGGGTTTACATAGTGCTTCCTCCTAACAGTGGGGAAGACTGATGTAAATCCACTCTTTGAGCTCTCTGGGCCATGTGAGGGTCTTCTGTGGCAGACAGGTCTTATCCTACGTGTTTTCAGCTAGCTCCTTCCTGTTCTTTTCTCCTGAGGGTCTTCTGAGAGTCATATTCTCTCCCTAGACCCAACAGGACCACCGTTTAGGATCTGCTGATGGCACCTTCTCACCGTTGCCTGCTGCACCAGAGTCACAGAGATTCAGGGACCAACTCGTGCCTGCATGGACCGGGCACGGATGATAGTCATGACTGCTATGTGGTTGTGTTGGCAGCAAAGATATCCCAGCAAAGCCTTCTGCACCTCACGCATGTCCTCTCTGCACTGAGATCCTTAGACTGAGGAGGGATTTCCAACCTCATCTTCCCAGAGGACTCAGTCTGAGAAAACCTACCTCTATCTCACTCTTGCCTACTTTGCACTTTCCAAATGACCCAAGATCTTTTAGTGACTGTCACTATGGAAAGCTAATTTGGGAAAAGCTTGAGGGTCTGCCATTTGACTGTTTCTTGAAAAACAAATATTTTCTTTGATGTTAACTCTTATCAACCTTGAAGGATGCTTAAGAGAATATCTTAATATCATTATGAGATCACATTATTAGACTGATGAAGTAGAATGGAAAATGAGGATAATTGTCACATCTACTTGGTTATATTTATGACCTAGAGTCAATTCCAAAATGGCAGGAAGAAGAGAGGTAACTTGGCCAAGGGCATATGGTTAATGGTGGTGGAAAGAGACACAGGACCGAATCTCTCTACTCCAGATCATTTCCAGGTCAATAGTCAATACTGCCCCAAATCATGGGGTCTCAGTCATTTTCCTGTCCCATAAGTGGATGACTCAAAAGTCAAGTCCATAAGGATCAAGGAGTTGGCACCCAAAGAGAGCAAAGGAAGATGAGCCTGGGTCTAGATCACAGGGAGGAAAATTTTCCAAGTTCAAATGCTCTTTACTGAGTATCACCCTACTCACACTCTAGAAGAAAGGTCTTGCCATAGCATGTCTCAGTGTTTCTCTTCACAGTACTTTCTTTTTGTTCTTGTTTGTGAGTATCTCATAACTACAGCCATAAAAGCTGCTATAGCTAACCAAGACTTTCTTAACAAGCATGGTCTGGCAGTCTTCTAGGTCCGACTGTTGTTTTGTTCATTGCTGTTTTACCTGTTTCAAGCAGTTCACAACACAGCCCAGAAAGGTCAGTTGAGTAAGGCCATCGTTGTCCTCATCTTCATTGTTGCTACTGCTTCCATTATCTCTGTTATTGTTAAGATAGAGAGAGAGTGGAGAGGTCACCCAGACAGCAAGAGACACAGCTGCCTCAAAGCCTGGGTCTTGCCCCAGGGAGCTACACGGTCCCTCTAGTCTTTCATTCTCCACAACCAATTATTCCGATGCACTGGCCTGGATTTCTTTGCAATGTCATCAGACGCATTGATGTGTTCCCTCAAATGACATTTCCCTCAAATGACATGCGACACATCTCATCAACATTTGCACTGGACAAAGAATCAATAACACTGGGGATGTCCCAGCCGAGGATTAGACACAGGAGGCAGGGATTGATGCTGCATGTGTACAAAGTTTCTGAGGATGAATGAGATCACATTGTGACTTCGTGGAGGTAAAGGAAGGCGACTCCCCAGTTAATCAGCATGTATTTTATATCTGCTCTTATATTTAACCAGGTAATGAAGCAAAACCTTCTATTGGCTCAGCACATCACAATGTATTTGTAAGAGATTTCGTGTGGCATGCCCTGGTGGTGTGCTGGTTAGGTCGACCTCCTCAGTCCCCATGTATCTTGGGGAACTGGTTTCACATCCTGGAGTAGGAGGCTGGGTGGCAAGGATGAACAACTAGATAAAACAAATGAGAATGCTTCCTCCTCTCTCTACCTGTCTGCTTGCCTGCTCCCCTTATTTTCGTCTGTCCCTTTCTCCCTTTTGTTTTTGTTTGTTTAAAACAAACATAAAGAGATGCAGAGATGTGTGGGAAAATGTAAAGAATATATATCAGCTTTGCCAATGCACAGTTGTGTTATTCGGAGAGTCATCTCCCTTTCTGAGTCTCTGTCACTTCAGATTTAGAAAAAGACACACCTCAAAGGAGGAAGCACTTACTAACACTGTGAACACCACAAATGCTGATTATTATAGGCAGCTACTAGTAACAATAGGAAAAGGGAGGAACGTTTGAACAAGAAAAAAAAAATGCAAAACTGGAGTTTTTCGGGGTAATTAAATATAAAAGCAGAGAGTTCAACCATGACTGAAGAGGTAAGGAGATTTTCATTTGTTCACTCTAATCATGTATTCCAGGATATATCACCTTTCACATCACTTGGTCCCTGCCATCCCTGTCTTGGATCCTAAGACTTACTATCAGGTTCGCCTCAGAAGACTCATGATGCCCAGTATCAGGGAGTGGGTGACGACCCTCTGAGCACTTACCTCTAGCTGCAAAGTAGAAGTATTAATTCTCTTACTACACAGCTGTCTGAAGACCAGTGAAGGATGAAATGGGGAGTAGGTAGACAAGCCCCAAGATCTAGCCATACAAGAGGAATGTGTGTTATCATCGACAACTCAGCTGCTGTGTCTGTCTTCTAGCCCGTTGACTTACTGAGAGTTCTACAGAGATGCTCCTCCTTGTCTGGGACGGTGACGTTCCTGGCTTCCTACCTCGTTCTCTGCCCCTGCTGACTGCTTGGTGGAGATGGAGATGGCAGGTTGGTGTCAGAGCATCAGGACCCTCACTCACCTCTGCAAGCTACCAAGGGACCCCGAGGAAGAGTCACCTCTCTGTGCTCCAGCTTCCTCACTGGTCTACCTGGAGTAACCTGGTCTGTTGGCACAGCTCACTTTTGTGGCCCCAGGGACTGACATCTCACTCAACAATGAGGATATCACGATGAGACCTTATGAATCTTTGACTTGTAAACAAAGACCTCTTGTAGAGAAAAGGTCAGACACTGGGCACACAGGAAACCCTGGTTTGCCTGGTAATGGAGCCGGTCCAGGGACACCATGATCATCATCAGCCTTGGCCTGAGGCACTGGAGCACATTCAGTGGTGACGTCCTCCAGATGTCCTTTCTGCATCCGTTCAGTTCACGTAGGGTCCCTCATTCATTCCTCCCACAGCATCAGATTGGGATCTGCTGCCCATACAGAAATCTGACCAGAGTGGCAAAAACCAATGTATGTATCTCAACAAATGGAGGTCTGTAGTTAGCAGCTGAAAGCCAATAGGAGCTCTCTGTGAGGTCACAGGGGTGCAGGTTCCTCCCCCCGATTGCTCTGCCTTCAGGGTGCTGGCTGCCCTCCATGCACTCAGGGCTTGATGGGTCAAGAAGGTGCCGAATGTAGCCGTGGGCACAATGTCAGCGCACAGGCAGGGGAGGGTCCAGACAGAGCAGCAAGTGGTCACCTCTTCTGAAGCTCTTGCTCTTGTATTTGGGATGGAAGCACCTCTCAAGATTTCTGCCACCTTCCTCCTGGGACCTTAACCAACTTCCGGTTCATTAAGGCTGTGTTTGGTCAATGCTGCCATCTTGATGGGAAGCTGGGAGTCAAAATATTTAACTCCAAGTCCCAACAAGAGAAGGCAGTGGACCGGGTGTGTGTGGGCCAGTCTCTTGGATCAGCCCCAATACATCCAACACAGGGGCAGAGGCCCCCATGACCCAGGCATGGGCTGGGAACCTTGGGAGCTCCTGGGAGGAGAGAGAGACAAACAAATCAACAGCTCAAACCCAGAGCACTTGGGAACAGTGAGAAGCAGAAAGAAAAAGAGAAGTCCAGAATAGTCTCACTCATCTGTGGAATGTAATGAAACAAAACAAATGAAAGACAAACCCCAACAAAATTCACAGGACACAAGGCTGTGATTGCCAGGGACGTGGGAGAGGGGAGGGAAGGAAGGAGAAAGCAGGTGCTAGTGAAGGGCACTGAACTCTGGTGGGTGTGCTGTGAAATCCCATTGTCTGAGAGGTAATTTCAATATCCTAATATAGCATTGTAAACAGAAAAACATGAAGTAAATGATATTTTAAATGTGAAAAGCAAATAAACGGAAGGCAGAACCAGCATTGAGAATGAAAGGGTTCAGTGGGGGCTGAGAGAGAAAACTGGCAGAACCCAAATCTGTCGCTGGGACAGAGGGAGGCAGGATCACAGTGAAACTCTCCAGCCCGGTGGTGGAGAAGGGGAGCTGCACTGACCCAGCTGGGAAACTCTGGGGAGAGCCCCAGGCACACATCCCCATCTGATGTCCTGCTGATGTCACCAAGCGCTCCAGAGCTGAGGACAGGGCAATATCCCCTGCTCCATGGTGTCAAATCTGTCACCTCTTCCAAGAGCTGAGCACCAGGGAGGGTGTTGGTGTGTGGGGGGAGCCAGGGGTTTCAGAGACAAGGGAGCAGGTCTGGTGGTGGGTAGGTGTGAAATACACTCAAAATGAGTATGAATACAAGAGCCTAAAATCATGCAGCAATATAAACAAAAGAGATAATAATAATAGAAAAGATTACCTCTGTGATCCTAGATGAAGAGACCCTTTCACTGAGGGTCTCCCCAACATCTCTGATTGCCCTGACATGAGACACATCCCTCAGGCAGAGCTTGACAAGACCACTATGAAATGGGACTCCATGTCCCCCCTGGAAAGCTGTTGGGCTGAAAGCAGGAGCAGGTTATATCCTGAAAACAGGATTCATACAATGATGCTTGTCAAGTGAGTGAATGAGTCAGGGGATGAGATGACTCACCCAGGTAATCCACCTCCTCTGCACTTCAGCCTCAGATGAACTCATGTCCAACAGTACTATAGTCTCTTATAGGACTATAGTCCTATAGTCTTATAGGATAAGTTCAGAGAACTGAAATGACCAGACCCATATTTTTCTGAGTCCTTCATCTCCTTCACTCATTGAATCTAAACATTCCTAACCTATAAGGACAGGACAACAGAGTTTGGCATGGAGCAGGCCTAGATAAGCACGAGTCTGTGTGCTGATGGTCAGTGTCATTATTGTTACCTGTGAGAGCAGGATCCACTCACTTTGGACCCACTGCACTCACAGCCTGGTGCATGCCCCGTCTAGCCTCATCATTGTAGAGGATTTTCAGGTCCTAGGGTAGAAAATTCTTTTGCAGAAGCCTGGTGGTTCAGCACTCAGCTGAACTTACCTCGAATCTGCAAAGCATCTCATTTATGGAGGAGCCACCTCATAAAGCGATTTCAAATCTATTTTGTTTGCATTTTAGAAACTGAAGAACTTCACACTCGGCAATTCTGAAACCCCTCCAGGAAAGATTCAGGCAGATGGTAGGCCACTAACACAACTCAGCTTTAGTCACCAAGAGTTTTTTTGAAAAGTAATGCTTATTTCTAAAATAACAAGCAATACATGCTCATTGCAGAATTTTGGGAAGCGACATAAAAAATGGAGAAGGAAATAAATATCAAGTATAGTTTCTACTCCCAGAGACAACCATGCTAACATTTCATTTGATCCCTTTAATGTTTATTTTATTTTTTCAGTGCATAAGTCAATTCTTTTTAATTTTCTCTTCCTCAAATTCTTTTATGAGTGAATCAAACTTTTACTACCTCATATAAATATTCACCACCTCTCTCAAAATGTTTTATTATTCAATCTTGTAAGATACTAAACCCATTCGGGAAGCATCTTTTGATGCTTTGACATTGAGAACTCCATAATTTTAAATGAAATTCTCTGTGCCAGGGCCATTATTATTTCACAGGGCATTAAAAGTTAGAATATAAACTTTTCCATTCTCCCCTTATGTCATAAGGAATTTGAAAGGCAGACATGGAAGAACATGAGTGCTGGGTTAGGGCATTAAAGGAGACCCACAGACCCAGGACAGCCTCCTCTGATGTTTAACCCTGAAAGCACGGTGCATGGGGATGTCAGGACTGAGGAGAAGCATGGAAATACATCATTACTTTACTATGTAGGGAAATGAGGTCCTAAGGGGATGTGCACATAGCTGCTTGTAATGCTTGTCTCAGTGCATTGTAATTTGGGGTCTGTACGTCTGTTTCTTGCATTAAACAGAGATCTTTGGAGCAGGAAACACATCTCATCCATCACAGAATCCCAGGTGCTTATAGGATACTGGGCACATAGAAGCTTCTCAAGACATATTTACTGAGCTCAACCTGGAGCCTAGAAGATTTGCATCAGGGAGATGATGATTGTCAGGGACGAAGATGGACGTCCACGTTGTTCAGCAAATGTGATGGATGATTGTGAATGAAAAAAATATGGAAGGAAAGAAGGGAGGAAGGGAAAGGGAGAAAGGG
>RJWH01005396.1:17102-78076 GCA_004363575.1 Solenodon paradoxus | reverse complement strand
CTCTGTTTACCACTCGCTGGGGCAGCCATCTGCGCACGCGCCTTGAGCCAGTTGGGAAACCGAGTTCTTCAGTCCTGCCACACTGGTCTGTCTTGAGGACTACATTTCCCGCCCTACTTTGCGGTCAGGAGCCAGATAAGGGCGGCAGGAGAGCGGCGTGGCAGGATATAGGGAGGTGGAAGTTTAATTATTCGAGGTCATCGCGGACTTTTTTTTTTTCTTTAAAAATCATTTTCCATCTTTCTTCCCTTTCCTGCACCCTCCCTGGTGGTTCGGGCTCGCTTAGGTGACCACGATGAGAGATGTTAACCTTACCCTCCATCAGTTAAGTGAGGGCAAAAGGAAAACATGCGGTCTCCACAAGAAGTAGAAAACCTAGAAGCCAAGTAGCAAAGAACTGACTAGAAAATAGGGTGTATGCGTGTTGGGGAGTTGGGTGGAAACCAGGTGTAACACAAACAAAAGGTTGATTGATGATAGTGCCCCCCCCATCCCCCATGCAGTTTCATACAGATAGTGTGGTCACCAGTCAAAGTTTTCTCCATTGGCTCTTTTGGGCTTCCCCTTCAATACTGATATTCTCTAGGTTTCTGTCTTCCTATGCATCTCTTCTTATTCAGTAGGTCCCAAATTGAAGTCTTTATTTGCGCCCACATCCCTATCACCCTTATCTCTGAATCTGGTTAATGGTTGTCCCAGTTTACTCAGTCTCCCAAGGTAGACGTATCCTTCATCTTTTCATCTTTCTAACTCCCACAGCCAACCTCTAGTTCAGATTTGTCACTGGATTGAATGGCAAGATCTTCTTAATCTGACCTCCTGCTATCAATCTTTCTTCCACTGCACTTTGTTTTTTTACTGTCAACAAAGTTACCTTTCTTACAAATACTCCAGATGATAGTAGCTAAAATTTATGGAGCACTTATGTGCTTTAGATGCAGTAGCTTGTTGACTCCTCAAAGCAACCCCGTGAAGTAAATACTGCTATTAACTCCATGCTGTAGATGAAGATACTAATGCTGGGATTCAGTGACTTGCCCAAAGTCCCACAGCTAGGAGGCAGGGGAACTGGGATCAGATCACTTACATGTGATCATTGCCTATGTAGTAAAGTTCAACTCCTTAGCAAGGCATACAGGTCTCTTCAGATTCAGGCCACTTCGTGCCTTTCTTGCTTCATCTTTCACAGGGCACACTAAATTCCCATCAGTCAGGCTTTTGTACTCTTTCCTGGAACTATCATGCTCTTTTATATCTTTCCCTCCATGTCCTGAGATGTTCTCTCATCATCCTCTCCCCAAGTCTCCTATTCTGAAAAACTATTCAGCCCTCCCTGTCTCCTTCAGGTGCAGTTAGTTTTCCCTTTTCTGTATTCCGAAGCACTTTATACAGGCTTACAGATCTTCCTCGACCTACGGTGGAGTTATATCCTGATAAACCCATCCTAAGTTGAACATAACTTAAGTTGAAAAAATCAACTGCAAGCTGTGGCTGGATACTGCTATCCATCTCACAAAAGAGTGTTGCACTGTGGTTTCTACTGAATTCATACAGCTTCAACCGTAAGTTGAAAAATTATAATTCGGGCACATCCATATACACAGACTATATTTTATTATAATTGTTTGCATGTATGTCTGCTCCACAAACCTGTGAATTCCTTGAGGGAAGAGATTCGTGAGTAGACATACAATAAATGTTGGTCAAATGAATGGGATTGGAAATTGAATCACATTGAGTTTGTGCATTTGGCAACTTTTAAATAAATCTGTATTTTCTGCCTAGCGATGTCTCAATTTTTCCTGTTTCCTGTATAAAGCAAACTCACAGGGGCAGGCACTATAATTTGTTTGTATAGTGCCTAGTGTTATACCATGTGCAGTGTTGCAGGGTATGTGCTCTCTGATGACCAGGCCTTCCTCCTCTCAGGAAGGATAGCCATACAACCAGGGATTTTTCAGAGGTAGCAACACATCGGGCCTTTAAAGTGATATTTGCCTCCTCATGGTGACTTAACCATCTGGGTTCTACATATTCCTGCCTTCTTCTACTCCAACATGTGTTTGCCTTCCATCTGTCATTTAGAGGGTAAGCAGAAGTCCCTGTATTGTATTCCCACCCGATGTCCAGACTAGAGACTTGAGACATATTGCCTCACAAGGCCTGCAAACATTTCCTGCATACACCTCTTCCTCCTGCAGCATAGCCTAGAGTACTTGGTAAGTGCTGCATGAGTGAATTTGGTGGAGGACAGAGCCTGGTGGGCACTAGATTACAAAGAGTTCTCTCCTAACTGAAACAGGTATGGTGGCAGATCATACAGAGCTGCTGAGACAGGAAAATGACTGGGTGGGGCAGGCACCTGTCCTGGCTTGAGTTACATCTTTTATTATCTTCCTTTATGCTTTTGTTTGAAAAGGTCCACCTCTCTACCAACTCATGTCCATCACCTCCTTAAATTTTCAATTCAAAGCTCAAAACTTACGTGCTCTTGGAAACTTTTCCCAACTAACCCAACCTGAGAGATCACTCATCTATTTTACGTCTCCTGAACCTCTATGAACTCAGTTTGTTTCTTGAATTTTGTGCTTGTGGTTACATGACTTTTCATTCATGAGAGCATATTGTCTCCCCAACTAGATTATAAAGTCTGTAATCAATCAACAAATGCTTGTTGAGTCTTGATTCTTAAGATGCCACTATATCTTGAAACTCTGAAAACATAAAAACGATTTTAAACGATAGGACCAGATGACTTAGGAGGGTAAGCTAAAGGATCAGTGGAATGGAAAATACACCAGGACTTTAAAGCATGCATCTAGAGTGGGACTCTTAGAATAGACATTAGTCAAGAGACAGGTAGCAAGGTGGTGGCCTTGGAAAATAGAAAAGACATTGGCCAGGAAAAAGGGCAGCCAAAGACCCCCAGAAAACCACTGTCATCCTAAAACAGATATGGCAGGACATGGGGGAGGAGCACAGGCCTTTTTCCCAGTTGCAACACCAGAGTTTACGGTCTCAACTGGTTCCTCATTCACCAGGTTTTTCCCTCTTGAAGGTCAGAGGGGTTGGCTCTGCTGCCTCTTTCACTGCCACCACCCACTCTTCTACCTGGGTTCCACCCCCACCCCCAAGCCTGCTGCCAAACTGGCTTTATTAATTTGTATCGAGATAGACATTTCCCCACTTCTTTCTTACCCTGCCCAGCTTGAAAAAACACCCCCGCCTAGGGTTTGCAAGGGATTTTTGCTAGTACAGAGAAAGATGCAAAGTTTGCCAAAATATCATGAGCCGCTTCAAGGAATATCAGAAAAAAACACCACCTCTACTTGTCGCTGGACTTCACAGACACGCATGGAACATGCGTATTTTGAGTAGCACTCTTCCTAAGTCCTTCCGTAAGTACCTCTGTGAAAGATTTCTGGTCCTCTTAGAAGCCGGTATCATGTTCGCAGCACTGTCATTAAAAATACAGCAACTTTTCAGTTAATACACATATTTAAAAGGAAAGGTGCAGGCAGGAATTAGGGCAAGTAGGCAGGCAGGCAAGAGGAGAGAGGAGGAAAAACATTTATTTTATTTAGTTGTCCGCCCCTCTCCCCCGCCTCCGGCCCTGGTCTCGAACCTGATTCCGGATTCCTTGGATTATGTGGACTATGTCCAGTGACTTTATCTGCTAGGCCTCCAGGGCGTGCCAATAAACATTTCTTAAGAGCCTACTGTTTTCCAGACATCAAGCGAGGTGCTTTTACATAAAGTGCAATCCAGACTAAAGTCCTCAGATTTCGCCCCAGATAGATTTGCATTGGCACCACTACTACGTTTGAAGGTACTTTCAGTCATTGCTGGACCCTGGAAGTCAGTCTGCTGCAGCGAAAAGAGCACTTGATTGAGTCAGGAGATCTGAGTCCTTGCCATTACTTGGTCACTAACAATTGATTAATGCTGAGAATTATGCTAATGTTAATAAGTAACCATTTATTGATTTTTTGTTGATATGTTAGGCACTGAACTAAATGCATGACATGGATTTCCTGATGTAATTCGCAAAATAAGCATGTATGTTAAATGCAATTACTATTTTCATTTCACAGAGGAAAAAGACGTAAGGCAAAGAGACTTAAGGTCTGGAGTTACTAAGTGGTAGAGCAGAGGTACAAATTCAGGCAGTCTGACTCCAGAGGCTACGCAAGTCACTTCACCTCTATTGGCTTTGATAAAATGAGAATGTATTACGAGGTTTCTGAGTCTTTCCTAGCTCTAAAATCCTAGGTCCTGTGATCTTCAATTGGGATATAAGACTCCAGATTGCCCTTTTGGCCTGAGGTTGACCTGAGTTTCCACTTCACACCCGCACACATTCTGTCCTGGTCTCCTGCAGGAAGGAAGAAGGTCCACAGAGCTTCATCTCTTAGGTTTTGGGTGCTCCTCAACTGATCTGGGGCTTCCTTTAACCCTTCCTGTAGGTCTCTAGGGTTCCAACCTTTGAAAGTCCTGCTGGCACGGTGGTCACCAGAGCGATTAACCACAGAGTTTCCAGCACACAAAATCATGCTTCTGTGCTAAAGTCCCATGCAGAGTGATGTGATCCTTTTATGCGGTATGATCAGAATTTTATTGAAAATGCTTTGAGAAAAGAAGAAACGTAAAAAGGTGTTAACCATACTTACCTTTTTTTCTTTTTACTTTCTTTAGTTTTCCAATGTACTAGGAATGTGTATAATTTTTTTAAGGAAAGATGCAGGCAGCAATGAGGGTAAGCAGAGGCAGGAAGAGAGTGAGGAGAAAGAATTTTATTTAGTTGTTCATCTTGTTTGTTCACCCAGGCCTCAGGTCGTAAACCCAGGTCTTAGGGAATGAACGTGGACTGTGCCAGTGGACTTAACCGCTAAGGCACCAGGGCATGCCAAGTGTGTGTACAACTTTTAAACTAGGGGAAATGGTTTCTATTTTGTCTCTTTCTAAGAGGGATTTGAGGCACTTTACCAAAAAAAAAAAAAAAAAGAGTAAGCGTCATAAGATTATTGAAATGGAACATCAGAGACATGGAAAGGAAGAGGAAGTTAATGTGCCATGACTGAGTATTAAATTCACCTTTTTGGGTAGCCAAGGGAAAGGGGGAAACACAGCATGTTATACAATTCTTATCATCAGAAAGAAAACCAAGCAGGAACTCCTCAAGAGAGACAGATTTTACTGTCACTAAATTATTTTCCCCCAAATTGAAAAGTCAGGATTACAAGAAAAAATATTTCGAAAAACTAAAACATTTATAATCCCATTGCCCTTGTACAATTTTCATCTTTGCTTATCATCTTTCAATCCTTGTCCACAGACACAAATAATTTTACATGGCTGCAATTAGAATCTATATGACATTTTGCATTCTACTTTTTTCCATGAACATTTCATAAACATGTTTTCATATTTAGTCTTCCAGAATTACAATTTTTAACAGCTACATAATTGTTCATTGCTGCCACTAAATTCCGTAAGCAATTTCTCATGTGGGATTAACATAAGGGACAATGTCCTCAGTAACAATTTCATAACACACACAGAAGAGATTTTCATATTACGTTCTTATAACTACTCTGGCTACAAGCCAAGAGTGTAACATTAAAGCATTTCTGCAGGAGCTGAGCTAATATGGCTCAGGCATGTAACCTTCTGATGCTCTAACTTGATCTGAGGACACAACTAAAATGCCACCTAAAGGAGTGGATGGATAGAATGTCCCTTACAATATAGTCCATAAATAGCTCTTCTCACAGCTAGGCTTTTGACAGATCTCAGAGGCTGACTGTACTTATTCTCTGATGAAGGCCAGAAGTGTTGGTATGCTCTGTTGTTGACTAAAGCAGCATCCATATGTTTTGGAAGTCAGATGAACAGGTGGTTGGGTGACAGGGTTAACATTCTGGCTTGAAAGTTGAGAGGCCTAACCAGTGTTGATGCCTGCATGGAAGTTTACCACACATCCCTATGGCTCTAGGGTGCAAGTGAGGCACACTTTTCCTGGGAAGCAGCTTTTGGATCTGGGTTACATACCACAGAGGAGGAATTTTTGATCTGAACAATTTCCCAAGCCTATAACCAGTCGGGTCGCCTGGACCTAAGAAGAGAGGTCTCATAAATATTCCAATGGAACCTCTAGTTTTAGGAGCTTGTAGAGTCCCAGTGTGCCTTCCAGTATGAATTAACTGCAGAGTGTGGTTTTATATTGACCAATTGAATTTTGGAGATTATCATTAAGGACCATTTTTCTTACATGAATTATGTTGAGCTGTTATTTTTGGCACTAATTACATACCAGAGCTAATCTTAGGAAATATGCCTAATATGTGATAATACTATGTCAGCAGAGTAAAGGTAGATCCACATTTTGTTTAATAAATTATTGTATTACATTACAGCCACAAAACAAGAAAATGTTTTTAAGAAAAAGGAAGCAGGCAGGAATGGAGGCAAGTAGGCAGGCAGGGAGAGGAGGAAGAAGCATTATTTATTTATTGATGTAGTTAGTTGTTCATTTTGGTTGTTCCCCCTGGTAACGGTTATCAAACTTGGGTGCTTGCGCTTTACATGGACTATGCTGAAGCTGCAGACTTAACACCTGAGCCACCAGGGGTGTCCCAAGAAACTTTTTAAACACAGACAAAAAGAAGAAATTACCCACAATTCCACCATCTTAACCAAACTATCTTTAGGGTTTTATGTACTTATTTTTTTCACCATAATTTTCCCCATATTTATATTCATATGTACACATAAATGTATGTTCTGTTTTAATAATTGTAGCTACACAAATATTATAGGAATTTATTTTCCTTTAATAATATAGACCATTATAAAAAAAGTGAAAGTTTCTTTGGTCCCTGATCCTACTCACCTTATTCACCCCTCCCTGGAGTTACTACTGTCATGAATTTGACATGTGTTCTTCCAAATCTTTTAAAAATATGCCTTATAAGAGTAGGAAAAATATAGTAATTGTTTTGTGTGTTTTTTTCTGTGCAATGAATGACTATATTAAACAACTGGATTTTTCACGCAACATGTTTTTGAGATCTCTCCTTATTAATACACCTAGTTCATTCCCTTGACATATTGAATTCCATTTGATAAATATGCCATATTTTATTTAGCCTTTCCCTGAAGGAGAATTATTATTTTAAAAAATGATGGCAAGAGGGCTAATAAGGGTATTAAACTGCCTAAATTTACCCAGTGTTATTCTGAGCATATCCATGAAAAGAGAAAACTTGAAGTCAGAAAAAATAAGTCACTTCATGAGAGGATACAGAGATGCCGAGTCCTCACGCTCCAGTCCTGTGAATCTAAATTCACAGTGCTATCCAGTAGAACTTTCTGTGATGAAGGAATGTTCTATATCTCTACTGTCCAATAGTTACATGTACCTACTGAGCATTGAAATGTGGTCAGGCGACTGAGGAGATGATGTTTTCCTTTCATTTTATTTAAATTGATTTCCATTTGGTCATATGCAGCTGGTGGATACTGTGTTGCATGGTACAAAACTCTAGCATAGTGTAATGGAAGCCACAATGTTTTCTATTACAAATGACATCATCAGGTGCTCTAAGATCCTTTTATTTACCATCTGAAGGTCCATGGATGATGCTAAGATCTTGATGTTTTTCCTTTTACATGGCCTTCTTTTAAGGTTAGGTCTCCTTGTTCCTGACTTCCAGCTGGGTTAAGAAATGCATTATAATAATGGAAAAGTCAAGGTTGCAGAAAGCCTGTCTTTCTGGGAAATGACTGTACACAAACCAAATCTTGTAGAAATTAATTTCGAATCTAAACACTCTCACTTGACATTTAATAAAAAATTTAAGGATGACAGAGGTAGTACACAAATTCAACCGAACAGCATGGACATCTTCTGAAGACGGTCCTGGCTGCGAGCCAGCATTGTTCTGTTGGTCAAGTTGTGTGTCAGATAAGGGGTTTAGACCCAGAGTCCCAATTTTCTCTCTTGTTTTTCACAAATGCTTCTGGGCCTCCCTGAATCCTCAGCTGGATCTCCTTTATCTCCCAGAAGGTTCCTGACTGTCCTATATTGCCTGCTAAATCTGTAGCTCACAGGGATAGGCACGAGATTGTGCAATTTGCTCTGAGCAGGCTCCAGAATGTCCAGATCTAGTGTCTAGTTGATCTTCCCTAGCAGCATCAGGCAGATATGCATGTGGGCTGAAGAAATGCACAGTCTGCCCTTGGAAGGAATGGTGAGGTTTAAGGCACAAATACAGTCTTAATACAGATAGTAATAAAATAACATGAAAAATATGCTAACTATGTCTGTTATAAAAGTCCATTGCTCGGTCCTCTTTTTCATACAGGCGCCAATGCATGAAAGTTTACCTATCCTCTAGTCTTTCCCTCCCCCCTCCCATTTCCTGTTCTTTTATGTTTACTTTCTCTGATCTCCTTGCAGTCTCTCCTTCTGCCTCTGGCAGTTTCCACTGCTGATCTCCTTTCTTCTTTTTCTGGGGCCTGTCATATAGCATCCTTTAACAAGGTCATGCACTCACTTAATCTATATGTGGTATCAGGCCATTAAGATATAAGTTAAAGAAAAAAGGCTTAAACACAGCACTGTTTTACTTGTGATGTGGTCTGGTATACTTGGGGACTTCTACCTACCCTGACTTTCTATTTTAATCTTTTAAAAAAGAAAGTCTCCCCCCCCCATCCACTATAAGAGTAATGCATGTTTATTAAAGAAAATTGTAAAATACAGAAAAAATAATTTAGAAAGTGCTCATGGTCCCACTACCCAAAGGAAACTACAGTTAATATTTTGCTCTATTTCTTTATTCCTTTTAAAAGAAAGGTACAGGTAGGAATGAAGGCAAGTAGACAGGCAGGCAGGAAGAGAGAGAAGGAAGAAGCATTTTATCTTATTTTTTTAGTTAGCTGTTCACATTGGTTCCCTACCACCTCAGGTCCCAAGGAATGTGGACTGCACTCTTCCAGAGGTGGCTGACCTAACTGTTACTCCACCAGGACTCACCTATATTTTTTTTCAGTATTAGTTTTCCTTCTACATGTTTTTAAAAATACATTGCTGTAAGTACACTATATGTACAATTTTGTGTTTTTTTTTGTTTTTTTTTCCCCACTTAACATAAAAGGATGCTTTCAAAAGATTGCACAGGTTCATAAATACAATTTTTGCGCCCACGTAATATTCTGTCTGTTGAATGTACCACACTTAAATCATTTCCATATTGTTAATCATTTATCTTGAAGTGGTATTAAAATGAGGATTTTCACAACTATTAATTGCCAAAGACCTATGTTAAGCACATAGGTTGTCCCCAAACAGTAATTATTTGCCTTTGTTATCACAAGAAAATGATATTTAATGAGAGCTATATTTTTTCAGAGAAAAATAGATTCATCTATAATGCTAAAAAAATTATTGGTGGAGTGCCCTGGTGGAATATTGGTTAGGTCAATCACCTCCAAAAGAGCACAGGCCACATACTCCTGGGTTCGAGTCCCAGACCCAGGGGGAAATAACCAGTGTGAACAGCTGAATAAAAATAAATAAAATGCTTCTTCCTCCTTTCTCTTCCTAAAAAAAATTTGGTGCACCCTGATGCCTTAGCAGTTAATTATGGCACCTCTGGCCTAGCCAAGTCCACATACCTCCCAAAGACCCAGGTTTGCATCCTGGGGTTGAGGGGACCAACTAAGATGAAAAACTAAACAAAAAAAATAAATAAATAAGATGCTTCCTCCTCTCTTTTCCTGCCCGCCTGCCTGCTCGCCTTTGTTCCTGCCTACATCTTTCCTTAAAAAAATAATTTATTGAGGTAACTTTGACTTACAAATTAAGATAAGCTCATATGTTCAGGTTCACTATTCATCAAATATATGACAACACACAATACCCATCACCAAATTACCAAAAGTCTTCTATCACTGTCCATTGGATCCTTACCACCCCTTGCTTGTGTCCCCCATACCATAGTTCTATTGTCAATACCCAAGGGTTGGGTGTTATTTTTTAAAGGCAAAGTGAAGGCAAAAATTAAGGTGAGCAGAGATAGGTAGACTGGAAGAGAGAGGAGGAGGAAACACTGAATTTTATTTAGTTATTCAGCTTGGTTGTTTCCCCAGTCCCGGGATGCAAACCCGGGTCCTTGGGATATATGTGAACTGCGCCTGCTGGAATTGTTGGACCAAACTGCTACTCTACCAGGGCATGCCAGCCAAGGGTTGGTTTCTGTTTCGTATGTTCATTTGCTCTGTTTCTTTATATTCCACATATGAGTGAGATCACCTGGTATTTGTCTTTCTCCTTTTGACTTATTTCACTTAGAATAATACTCTCTAGCTCTGTCCATGTTGTTACAAATGTCAGGGTTTCATCTTTTTTAGGGCTGTGTAGTCCATTGTACATATACATATATATATACACACATACATATATATATACATGTGTGTGTATATATATATATATATATATATATATCACATCTGCTTTCTCCATTCATCTGGCAATGTGGTTTGCAAATCTTTTTTTTTTTTTTTTGCAATAACTTTGATTTTCACATTAAAAATAAACTCATGCGTAGGTTCCCCAAATATGCAGTTTTCTCATTCCTAAGACATACCCTGCCCTTCACCAAATCACCAGAGTTCTTCTTCACTGCCCATTGGGATTCGCCACCACTGGCCCGCCTCCTCCACCACTGTCCCATTCCCTATTGGGAACCTCAGTTCTCTTGCTAGTGTCCAAGAGTTGGTTTTGATACATCTGTTCCTTTGTTTCATTTTTTTTTAATATTTACGTTCCATCTATGAGTGAGGTCATCTAGTAACTATCCTTCTTTTGGCTTTTTTCATTTAGCATAATCCCAACTAGCTCCATCCATGTTGACTCAAATGACAGGATTCAGTCTCCTCTAAGGGCTGTATAGTGTTCCATTATATATATACCACATCTTTATCCATTCATCTGACATTGGGCACTTAGGTAGTTTCCACTTCTTAGCTATTGTGAATAAGGCTGCGATAAACATGGGGGTGCACAGGCTTCTGCAAATTAGTGATTTTGTATATTTTAAATAAATAACCAGAAGTGGGATGGCAGGATCATATGGATTTTCCATCTTCAACTTTCTGAGTATTCTCCATAGGGGTTGCACCAATTTGCACTCCCACCAGCAGTGTAAAAGTGTTCCCTTTTTCCCACATCCTCTCCAACATTTGTTGTTTCTAGACTTTTGGATAATAGTCAGTCTCTCATTGTTGTTTTCATTTGCTTTTCCCTGATAGGCAGTGAGTAGGAACATTTTTTCACGTGCCTATTGGCCATGTGTATATCCTCTTCAGAAAAATGTCTCTCTAATTCCTCTTCCCATTTTTTGATTGGGCTGTTTTTCTGTTATTGAGTTTAATTATTTCTTTGAGTATTTTAGATATCAAGCCTGTGTCGGATATATGGAATGGAAATATCTTCTCCCAGTTAGTAGGTTGTGATTTTTTAAAAGTGCCTCACAAATATATTTTACTCAGTAAAAGAAAATATCGTAAAATAATATATGCAGAATTACATTTTGACTGACATTTGTTTATCAGATACAGATTTTAAATCTACAGAATTGCATATCAACATAATTTTGTGTGTTCTTTTTGTTTTTTAAAAATAATTTATTGTAGTAATTATCCTATACATTAAATAACTTTCTGTGTATAGGTTCCCTATTCCTTAGAGATATGTTAACACACCATGCCCTCCACCAATTAACTAAGTGTTCTTCACCACTGTCCAGTGGGCTCCACCACCATTTGCCACCTCTGCTCTCCATTCCCTATTGGTAACCTCAGTTCTGTTGCAAGTGTCAAAGAATTGGTTTTGTTTCATCTGTTCCTTTGTTTTGTTTATTTACATTACACGTATGAGTGAGGTCATCTGGTATCTATCTTTCTTCTTTTGACTTGTTACGCTTAGCATAATCCCTTCTAGATCCATTCATGTTGATTCAAATGACAGGGTTTCATCTCTTCTAAGGACTGTGTAGTGTTTCACTATATATATGTACCACATCTTCTGTATCCATTCATCTGATGTTGGGCCCTTAGTTAGTGTCCAGTTCTTAGCTACTGTGAATAGGGCTGTGATAAACATGGGGATGCATAAATCCCTGAGGATGAGTGTTTTTGTATCTTTTGGGTAGATACCCAGAAGTGGAACAGTGGGGTCATATGAGATTTATATCTTCAACTTTTTGAGGAGTCTCCAAACTGTATTCCATAGGGGTTACACCAATTTGTAGTCCCACCAACAGTGCAAAAGTGTTCTCTTTTCTCCATAACCTCACCAACAACATTTGTTGTTTCCAGACTTTTGGATAATAACCAATCTCTCAGGTGTAAGGTGATATCTCATGCCATTTTGATTTGCATTTCAATGAGAGCCAGCGAGTAGGAACATCTTTTCCTGTGCTTGTTGGCCATCTGTATCTCCTCTTCAGAAAAGTGTCTCTCCAGTTCCTCTTCCCATTTTTTGATTGAATTGTCTTTTTCTGTTATTGACATTTATGTGTTCTTTGTGCATTTTATTATTTTAAAAATTATTTAACTTTTTATTTTTATTTAACTTTTAAAAAACTTTTTGCTCTATCTAATTTTCTTGTTATCATCATTTTTTTTTTACAAATCTTGTGTTGAGGGCTGACTTTCAATAAATTTCAGCAAGGGAGCTGCTCTACTATGTGTGAAACGCTGAACCAGATGCAGGTTGCCCATGAACGTGCTTTGCATGCTGGAAGTTCTTGGCACATTTTAGATATTAAACCTTTGTCAGAAATATGAAATACAGATATCTTCTTCCAGTTAGTAGGTTGTCTTTTTGTTTTGGTGATGTTTTCTTTGGTTGTGAAGAAGCCCCTTAGTTTGATGTAACCCCAGTTGTTTATTTCTGTTTTAGTTTCCCTTAATGGTGGAGTCCCAAAGTCTTCTCTATGACCAATGTCATGAAAAGTCTTTCCTATGTTATCTTCTAAGAACTTTATGGTTTCTGGTCTTATATCCAAGTCTCTAGTCCATTTTGAGTTAATTTTTGTGGATGGTGTTAGAGAGTAGTCTAGTTTCATTCTTTTGCATGTGGCTGTCCGGTTTTCCCAACACCATTTGTTGAAGAGACCATTCTTTCTCTAATGTATGCTTTTAGCTCTTTTTTCATAGATTAACAGACTGTATGTGAGTGGGTCAGTTTCTGGTGATTCAGTTCTAGTCCACTGATCTGTATCTCTGTTATTATTCCAGTACTATTACTTTGTAGTATAGTTCAGTGTCTGAGAGTGTAATCCCTCCAGATTTGTTTTTTCTAATAATTGCTTTGACTTTTCAGGTCTTTTGTTGTTCCATATAAATTTCAAGATTGTTTGTTCTATTTCCTGGAAATAAGTCCTTGGGATTTTAACAGAGAGTGCATTAAATCTGTATATTGCTTTGGGTGAGATGCTAGTTTTAATGATGTTGATTCTTCCCAGTCATGAGCAGGGGATGGCTTTCCATTTCTTTGTGTTCTCCTCTATTTATTTTAAGGAGTTGTAGTTTTCATTGTACAGCTCTTTTACATCCTTTTTTAGGTAAATGCCCAGATATTTTATTCCTTTAACTTCTATTTTAAATGGTGTGATCCGTGATTTCATTTTCTTCTAGTGTGTTGGTTGCGTATAAAAATGCAATGGATTTTTGTGCATTGATTTTGTAGCCTGCCACTTTACTGTATTCGTTGATGAGTACTAGAGGTATTTTTTGACAGTGTTTTGGGTTATATATATATGCTCATGTCATCTGTGAATAATGATAGTTTTACTTCTTTCTTTCTAATTTGGATTCCTTTTATTTTCTTTTCATGCTTAATTGCTCTGGATAAGACCTCCAGTACGATGTTAAATAGCAGTGATGAGAGTGGCCTTGCAATGAAGGCAAGTAGACAAGCAGGCAGTTAGAGAGAGGAGGAAGAAGCATTTTATTTTTTTTAGTTTTTCATCTTGGTTTTTCCCCCGACCCTGAGATGTGAAAGTGGGTCCTTGGAAATGTAGACTGTGCTCTTGGCTACAGGTGGCTGGCCTAACCACTCGTCTACCAGGGTGAGCCTCCAGTGTTGGCTATTGTAAATAATGTGGCAATAAACATAAGAATGCATATATTCTCTGAATTAGTGTTTTTGTATTTTGTGGGTAAATGCTCAGAAGTAAGAGGATGGAGTCATATGGAATTTGCATTCTCAATTTTTTTAAGGAGTCTCTATACTACTTTCTATAAAGCTTGTTTCAATTGACACTCTTCTACATTAAGTTTAAGAAAGGATAATAATACTGCATCTTACACACAGTAAGTCTTCACTTAACATTGTTGATAGATTTTTGGAAACTAACTTTAAGTGGAAAGAAAGATACATAGTGAAACCAGTCCTCAAATTATATTGCTTGTTCTACATGGACTGGGACTTCTTTTCTCATCAAAGTTATAATGAAGTGCTATTGAACAAAACAGCATTATCTGAGGACCTGCTGTACTAATATAAGGACCTCCTTCTCCATGATAACAGCCTAGTGTAGAAGAAAAGAAAATGTAATCAGACGTTCTTTCCTTTATTCAATAAATATTGAGTGCCTTTTACATGTGAGGGGCTGGCTATAAGTACACCAATAAGAGAAATGATATGTGGTACACCCTGGTGACAGAGAGGTTTAGTCCACTAGGCACAGTCCACATACATCCCAAGGTCCAGGGTTCAAAAGCTGGGGCTGGGGGGTTGGAAGGACAACCAAGATGAAAAACTAAACAAAATAAAGTGTTTCCTTCCTGCCTCTGCTCGCCTTCATTCCTGCCTGCACCTTTCCTTTAAAACAACAACAACAACACCAACAACAAAGCAAAACTAAGTGTTTGCCCTCATGGAGCACATCGTCTAGTGGAGTACACAAGCAGCCAAGCATTATATACAGTAAGATGTATCCTAAGATAGGGGAAATATAGGGGAGGACTGTAAGTGTACACAAGAGGGCCTTATAACTTGAGTGATCAGAAAGACTTTCTGGAGGAAGTGGCATATTTCTTAGATGTAAAGGATGAGTAAGAGTTAGCAAGTTCAAGTTAGGGAGGGGACCAGGGATGAGATTGTGAGTTCCAGAGGGAACAAAAGAATTAAGCATATGATAGTCTCTTATCTGAAGAAATATTTATGTTGTCTTAGTTCTTGAAGAATTTTAGTGATTATGAAATTCCAGGCTGTTAGTGATTCTCCCCCTCTCTGCCTCCCTCCCAGAAATTTAGAGATTTTTTTTAATGTAAATGTACAGGCAGGAAAAAAGGTGAGTAGGCAGGAAGGCAGGAAAAGAGAGGAGGAAGAAGCATTTTATTTAGTTGTTCATCTTCATTGTTGCCCCTGGCCTCAGGTCATGAACCGGGATCCTTGGGATATATATGGACTATGCCAGCCAGAGATGGTGGACTTATCCACTAGGTCACCAGGACATGTCTAGAGATGTTTTTCTGTTATCCGCTAGTGCTCATAATTTCTGAGAAATCCATTGTTATTTGAATATTATATTTAATGTGTTGTTTCTCTGTGGCTGCTTTTAAGATTTTCTCTTGATCTTTGGTTCTCTGCATTTTACTCTGACATAGATAGGTGGTTTTCTTCATATTTATTCTCTTTGGGTTTTGCTGGGCTTTAGTCACAAATGTATGTATTTTACTAAATTTGGTAAAGGTCCAATCCTTATTTCTTCCAATAAATATTTCTGCCTCCATTCTCTGTTTCTCCTTCTTCCGTAACTCTAATCGTATATATTTTAAACCTCTGATATTGCCCTATGAGTCTGTGAGGCATTTTTCATTTTTTCCAGTCCTTTTCTTCAGATTAGATGCTTTCTATTGCTTTGTCTTCAATTTCACTGCCTCTTTCCTCTGTTGTTTCACTCTAAGTCCATCTTGTTCATTTTTATTTCAGATGTTGTGTTTTTTTAGTTCTAGAATTTCTTCTTAGTTCTTTTTTATGTTTTCTATTTGTCTGCTGAGTCTTTCTAATTTTTAATTCATTAATGAGGTACTTTCATCACATCATGGTTGATTCCTATTAATTATCTTTTTCCTTGAGAATGGGTTACATTTTCCTGATTTTTCATACATTGACAATTTTAGAGGATTTCCTAGACATTGTGAATGCTGTGTTGTAGGGAGTATGGATTCTGTTACATTCCTCTGAAGAGCGTGGATGTATTTGTTTCAACAGGCATTTTTATTTGGCTATATTTATATGGAATCTTATGCCTTGCTTGTGATAGGTGGTCGTTCAATTTTCAGTTCCATTCTGAATTCTAAAAACAAGTTAGTGATCACTGGTCCCAAGTCCTCATGTACTAGGAAGAGAGGGAGAGAGAGAGAGAGAGAGAGAGAGAGAGAGAGAGAGAGAGAGAGAGAGAGAGAGAGAGAGAGAGCGCATATAGTGTACATTGTAGTGAGAGAAGACTAAGCTAAGCTCTTTAAAGTTAGAAGTTTGTAGTGAGAAGTTGTGCTTCTGCTTTATTTCCATCCTCAAAGCACCATTCTCTACACACTGTAAAAACTCCATAAAGACTTTTTGAATGATTTTGTTTATTGAGTACACATTGGGTATTGGGTGCACAGTTCTTCACTAAATTATGAAGTGGTTAACCAGGATTTTATGCAGTCTCTGACCTTTTAAAATCAGTCAGTCGACCAACAAGTATTTACTGAGTGCCTGTTATTTGCAAAACACTGTGCTAGGCATGTGGGGGATGCAAGATACAAAAGAAATAGAAGTCTTAGCCTCTTCCCTTAGGTAGTTTACAGTATGGTTGGTAAGATGATACATAAATGCACACAAAACTAATTAAGAATGAGTCAGAACTAAATGAACATTACAGATAATAAGTCTGTAAAATAAATTTAAGTACAGATTACTGTAGACTAGATGGAGATGGAGGCTTTGTGGAGGAGGTGGGAACTACACTAGACTTTGAAGGATGGGCAGAAATCAAATAGGCTTGAAGTTCTCATAGTTACTAAGAAAATTGAATTCAACATGAAAACTTTTAGGCTAAAGACTGAATAGATGATGATCTAGGCAGGAATAGGCAGTTTATACCAGACTGTTGCTGATAGTTAGTGACATTCTACCTCTTCTCACCATACACACTTTTTTGTTTTTTTCTCTTTTTTCCATTTCTCTCTCTCTCTCTCTCTCTCTCTCTCTCTCTCTCTCTCTCTCTCTCTCTCTCTTTCTATCTTTCCTTTTTTTTTGACTGACAAATCCTGCCTCAGATTTATTTGTGTAGATAATTCAGGAGGACACCATGCATAAGCAGGTCAGGGGTCATACCAGTCCTTCTGTCCTCACACCAGCATAGAGGGGTTCTATTCTGGAGTCTTCATAGGGACCTAGGCACCTTTGGGAGCCTAAATTGGTGTTAGTACTGGAGCTGGAGCAGCCGCACCAGCCTGGGACTTGGTCTGAGCCATGGCCATGGTCTTTGGTCAGCAGTTCCTGAGACCTTTGGCAATGCAGCACGAGCATATTTCCTGAGGCTGGAGTGAGCATTGTAGGCCAGTCGACTGAGCTTGCAGCTGACCACCCTTTGAAATCTTGGGCTTGACCTCTTTTTGTTTTTGAGGGGTCTTGATGGCCTCGGCACGTGCACTCATGGGCTTGGCACTGTTGGCTGCCTCCTCTTCAGGCCCTTCTTGTTATGCTCCTTGTCAGAGTGCATGTTCCTCAGGAAATTGAGTTCCACCACCTTAGGAGGTTCATGCCTTTGTCACCGGGGTTTCTTGATGCCATGTCTGTGCCATTTTTGGGTCTGGTTATGTGTGTTGTGGTTCTTGGACTTGGCCTTGTCTGCACTGAAAGCCACTGCTCTCCTCCATTTCTAATATATTTTTAATCTTTTTCCCTTTATGATGACATACGAGGCTAAAACAACCTTTTTTTGAAGCATGCCCTGGTGGAGCAGTGGTTAGGTCAATAGCCTCCAAAGGAACAAGTCATGTACCCCTGGGTTCCAGACCCAAGACCAGGAGGAAACAACCAGTATGAATAACTAAATAAAAATAAAGATGCTTCCTCCTCCTCTCTCTTTCTGCCTGCCTGCTACTTGCCTTCATTCTTGCCTGCACTTTTCCTTTAAATTTTTTTTAAAGTAGTTTTTAGAGGCAAATCTCTGGGCTTCAAAACCAGACTGCCTGGGTTCAAATCCTGGCGTTACCACTTACTTGCCATGTGATTTGGGACAAATTGCTTGCTCTCTGTGCTTCATCAGCAAAATGCAAATATAAAGATCCCACATATAGGCACGCCCTGGTGGCCTAGTGGATAAGTCTACTGCCTCTGGCCTGGCATAATTCACATACATAGTTCACCCCAAAGACCTGGATTTGTGGGGCCAGGAGGAGCAAACAAGGTGAACAAATAAAATGTTTCTTCCTGCCTCCCTGCCTACTTCCTGCCTGCACCTTTCCTTTAAAAAATAGCAATAGTGCAATGCCTCTTCAATTAAAAATTTAAAAAAATTACCTATGTCATAGGATTGTTTTGAGGATTGATTTAAAATACATAAAGTGCTTAAAAGAGTGCCTGTCATATAGCAAGTGTTCAATAAATATTTGCTATTAGGTGAAGAAGTCTGGCTAATTGCAACATTATTATCTTCCCAGGTCTTATTGTTGCTGGGTTATTCATTACTTAATTAATAAACATCTGCCTGAAAGCTGGAGGCCAGACTCCTGTCAGCTAAAGGAGCAGGTCTTTAGCAACCCCTGATAAACAGGCATAGATGCTCACACACTTAGTCCACACCAGTTTCTCTCTGATTTTCCTCACCCTTAGGTGATCCAGAAATGCTTTAGTGAAATAAATATAATCAACAACTTAAGTGGACAAGTAGCACATTTAAAGGACACTTCATCAACATAGGGAGGGGCCTGACAACATTCAGAAGGGATTTAGTTTAGAGACTGTTCCTAGGGATGTGCCAGGTGAAATTAGGGTTAAATGAACTTTAAGGAGAGAAGTCACTAAAGGCAGTATGCAGCTGGATGGGTGTGTGTGGAAAGGGAGTGGGGCCACAAAGAAAGGTAACTAAATTCTGGATCCATATTCCTTGGAGGACAGATTCTAAGTCATGAATGCTGCTTTCTGGTTTTCCTCATTGTACTCTCTCTATTTTTAAAAACTTCCTGGAGTTCCAGACCTCTGCTTCCAAGAAACACCCTCCAATTACAAGGGCATTTGATTTGCCATTTCTTTGGGATGGTCTGAATAGACTGGAACGAAGTTCTTGTCATTATGGTTGCATACCACTGAATTGGAGATTTGCAATCTCCTTTGGGAAAAATTTAAGGGCAGGAGGATGATGGATAGGTGACTGATTAAGGTACAGTAATGCCTGTGGGCAGGAGAATGAACTTATGAGATTCCTTCCAATTTAAAAATCCTAAATCTCTATTTCTTACCCCCCCATCCCAACTCCTTTTGGCAAAAAAAGAATGTGGTCAAGAGGAACCCACTAAAGAGTAATATAGGCATTGCTCACATCAAGTTCTGATGTGAGCTGTTTGCCAAGAGGTGATGACAGGACTATTCTCTATTCTCTCTCTCTCTCTCTCTCTCTCTCTCTCTCTCTCTCTCTCTCTCTGTCTCTCTCTGTGTGTGTGTGTGTGTGTAATTGTGGTACAGAAGATAATTGCCTTGTCCAACATCACTTGGTAATTGTGAAACTCTGGTCCTCTCATGAAAAGCAAAGAGTGTGTGTATGTATGAGTGTGTTTGTGCCAGCTATTATAGAATTATTACTGTGAAAGATTTAATTAGCCCAGTAGCCTCTACTCCATCTACTTTATCAAAGTTTTCTCTTAAATTTTTTTACATTGCCTTGTGAATTGAACTTGCACAATTCTTTAGGGCTATTTGATTTAAAGCCTTATCCCTTTATTTGTCTTGATTTGTCTTGTGTATTCAATTGCCCAATTTCCTTGAAATCCTTCTCCACCCCTCTCCAGCTGTTAAACACTTTCAAATCTTTTCTCTCTTTAAAAATCGAACAAGCAAACAAATGCTTCTTTGACAATGCATTGCCCTCTACCTACAACATTTCTAAGGTAGCTTCTCAAAAGTCTCTACTGAATGTTTCCACTTCTCCACCTGTGATTCAGTTTATCAGTGCTCTGCTGAAACCGTTCTCATTTAGGTAATTGTCAAATCTACTGAACAATTCACAGGTCTTATCTAATTTGACTGGCCTGCTGTATGAAACAACTACTTGCTTTTTTATAAACATTTTTTTTTATCCTTTCCTTACTATAGTTTTACCAGCTTTTTAAATTAAAAAAATTTTTTTGTAGGCTTCTTCCTTACCATAGTTTTACCAGCTTTTTAAATTAAAAAATTTTTTTTGTAGGCTTCATTCCATATCAACAAGTATAGAGCATTATTTTAAATAGATACACAGGAAAGAAGCCTAAATTTGGTCACTAACACAAGAGACTGAGTTTTGTGATGGAAGTGACTGATACATAATGTCTGTAAAATATAGAATTCACTATTTCTTTGCAAGACTAGTCATATAAACAAATTCACAAGACAGGAAAAAATGGCCATGAAATATTTCATTGGATAAATTGAATAGTTATTTACTTTTAAAAACAACATCTGTATGCTGGTATCTTTATGTAATTATCGGATTATTTTCTCAGGATAAATTATTGGAAGTGAAATTTTTGAGTAAAAATTCCATTAAATAACATTAAACTTTTTTTAAAAAAGGAAAGGTGCAGGCAGAAATGCAGATGAATAGAGAGAGGCAGGCAGGAAGAGAGAGGAATAGCACTTTTATTTATTTTATTCAGTTGTTAATCTTGATTGTTCCCCCTAGCCCTGGGACCTGAACCTGTGTCTTTGGGATGTATGCGAACTGTCCTCAGCTAGAGGTGGTTGATTAAACGACAGCTCTACCAGGGGGTGCCAACATTAAACTTTTTTTAAGTATAAAAATATTTAAACATACATCAAATGAAAAGGAAAAACAGTTTTCCTTGTTGACTCCTGTTCTGTTCTCCAGAGGCAACCAGTACAAGTTTCTTGATGTCAGTTTTTGTAAATACACACTGCTAATTTGTCTCCCAGAAAGATTATTATGGATTTACCTATTCATCAATACTACATGCCCCCACCATTTTTTAAGTTCTTTTTTCCATGCTACTTCACATTTTTCTTTCTGCGTTGGATGCTGATGACTCCAAATCTTTATCTCTAACCCTGATTACACTCTTGAGGCACAGGCTAGTATTTCCAGTTGCTTGCAGGACATCTCCATCTGGATGTCCTACAGACATCCCAGATTTATCTAAACCAAACTCATTGTCTTCCTTCCCAAACTCGCTCTTCTTCTGTAATTCCAGTTTTGATTAGTGGTACCAGCATCCACCTAGTTACCTAAATCAGAAACCTAGGAGCCATTTTCAATTTCCTCCCTCTCCCCTCAAATAGTGATAACAGCCAACAGTCACTGAACACTTAGTATTTGTACATGTTTTATTTTGTCCAATTTTCACGAAAGCCCCAAAGTTGTCTTTTAGTCTTACCATTTTCATTTTACAGATGAGGGAAACTGTATAATGCACTCAAAATTATACAGCTAGGAAGCAGAGATTTAAACCCAGGCAGCCTACGTCTATAGGTCATGAACTTAAGCCCTATTCTATATTACCACCATATCTAATCAGATACAAGTTCTATCTCTTTTATTTCTTCAATGTCAGTTCTGTTTCTTCCTTTTTCTTCTTTCCCACCAGCACCACCTGATTGCAAATGTTGTTGTGTAACTAATCACGTTCAACACAAATACATCCTCAAGTTGCCTGGGAAATAATTCTTCTAAAATACACATCTGATTATGCCTTTTCCTTGTTGAAGATCCTTTAGTGGCTCTCTATCATCAAATAATAAAATCAGAGATGCTTTCCTTAATATAGGATCAACCTCATCTGCTTATCCTCAGTACTTCTCTAAGCACTTCCTTTACGCAATCTGAATTGGTGATAATTGCCTAAAATGCCATGCTGTTCTTATTTGGATGACTGCAGCTACTATTCCCTCAGTAAGAAATAGTTTTTTCCCCCCCCATTTCACACCTATTTGTTTTTTCATCTCTGTCAAACTGAGATGTCTCTTCTTCCAGGAAGCCTTCTTTATTTCCTCCAATAAGTCATGTTCTATGTGCTGCTTTGAACATTCACTTATTTTGTATTTGCCACATTACATTAGCTTTATTTATTTGTCTCCCTTACTAGAATGTTAACTCCTTGAGGGCAGGAATTCTCTTATTTAAGATTTTTGGTGTTTACCAAGATGTCAGGCATATAAGTACTTGCTTCGCAGATACCAGTTAAATTGAATTAAATCGCTTAATTGTAAAATTATAGGGCCTTGTACTCTGTTGAAAGAACTTCAGGAATCAATGAGATGGGAAATGCTTTTTGAGCAGAAGGAAGCAGGTGTAGGGAGCAAGAAGGATGACCTAAAAGCTCCAAGCCAAGTGTGGGGCACTACCCCTTTATGTGAGCCATTTGTAAATTAGTCATAAAATATTAATATTTATATAGATGATCTCATGTAGCTATGCATTCTATCTCCATTATGGGCTGCAAACAATCTTAGAGAGCAGTAGCAAGTTTGGAACTCTGCAGAGATATAAAGTATGAAATAAGTACCGTTAATTTGTTGAGAAATGTAATGTCTGAGCACATCTGGAGTTAGCATTTAAGCGACAGTAAGTGGCGGATGAAAGCATGCCCTAATTTTCCTGAAAAGAAAGAATGATAAATCATCTCTTTTTTTCACCCCATCCTCACTTCTTTCCTGGCACCATAGATAATGCTGAATGCTCACTTGCGTGTGGATTGAATAGAAACTGTGGCACAAGCGGCGAGATTGTGCTGTAAGTCCTTGGTACTATTGTGGACATCCTCACCACACTTCTATTTTCGCGCAAAACCCTGATTTATTCAGGTCACGGGGCTTCGGCCTATCACTACAGCATCTTAGTTTGCGGGGCAGTGCCCATGGCTGATACACAGTATAAGACAATTTCTTGGGTTGAGAAGCACCGATTGGCAGAGATTGCCAGGATATCGGGTGGTACGTATAGGCGATGCATGTTCCAGGGCGGCCACAAGCGCCACCCGGAAGCCTGAATGAAACCGCTTCTGTATCGGACTCAGAACCTTCAGTAGGCGGCTATGCAGGGTGCGGGGCCTGGGCTGGGTCGACGTGCGCGTGCGTGCGTGCGTGGGCGCGCGTGCGCGGCGCTACTGTCTGTGGGTTGGCTGGTTATTTTGCAAGCGGGAGGGGCTGCGCGCTCCTGCCTCCGCCCTCTATCCCCCCACCCCTTCCCAGGTCGGGGCTCTCCTTCGGAAAGATGTCGGACACAGCTGTAGCTGACACTCGGCGCCTTAACTCGAAGCCTCAGGACCTGACTGACGCTTACGGGCCGCCAAGTAACTTCCTGGAGATCGACATCTTTAATCCACAGACGGTGGGCGTGGGCCGCGCGCGCTTCACCACCTATGAGGTTCGCATGCGGGTGAGTCACGGGGTGAGGGAGGAACGGGGGGCTGGGTTGCGAGGGCGGGGGGGAGGCTGCCATCCGGACGACTGACGGCGAAGATACTGGAAGGGTCATCTAGGGGTTAGGGACTTCATGGGTTTGGTGAGAGGTCTGCAGACTCCGTTGTGGCCAGAGGATACAGAAAACTGAGGGCGACATCGGACCTGGGTGAGGGAAAACAGGTACCCAAGAACAAGAAGTGAAGCATGGCTGGGTAGGGTGGGGAGGATCGAGAAGGTGAGTGGGGAATTTAAGGAAGTAGGGATCGTAACTGTAGAAGGAGGAGAGAGTGGAAGAAGACAGGGGAATAGAAAACCAAGGCATTATGTCACTGGGACCCAGAACTAAGCTAGGTTGTGGGAAGGCAGTCCGAAGAGGAAGGCAGAAAGACCTGGCTTCTTCCTAATGAGATCTCCCTGGGATGATGGAATTAAGTAAAGCCTGGATTAAAGGCAAGAAAGACTCTAGAAAAGGGAGACTGGGGGCTTGATGGAGCAGAAATACTAGAGGGAGTCTCCTTGAGATTGGGTGCTTCCCATACTGGTGTAGTATTAGCATCTGAAAGAGAGATGTGTTTTTGCTTAAGTTTTCTCAGGTACCACATCCAGTGTCTCACTTTGCTACCTGCCCACACTGGGATTGGTGGATCATCAGTCGCTGTTCTCATCCTGTGCTGATCCTTTGGATTTGAAGTATCCAGAATGTTGACTTCAATATTACTGACACACACGCACACACACACATACACACACACATATATGTGTATGTATATGTATGAAAGGCCATTTGCCCTTTATGTTCTGTATTAACCTTTTGGATTCAGACCCTGTAGTTAATTTAATTCAGGTCTGTAGTTACTTTAATATGTGATATTTCAGGTCTGCCCCTGGAGTGGCTTTTTCCACTGTTCACTAGAGAAGACTTTATTCTCTAACCTTTAGTCCACAATGTAAGAATGGAATATGCAGATCGAATACATGGTCTGCAGTTCTTTGTCCAGCTGAAGTGGTTAGAGGCAAAATTTGAGAGACATTTTCTAGTTTTCCTTATGTTTTCTTCTTAGATGAGAGGGTCAGAATATTGGAAAACATGCTGCTCAGAAAGTATTTGAAAGCCTAAAAGAGTGTATGTGTTTTCCTTTTTGAATAAATGAGTGAATTGAATGAATTTGAATGAATTGAATGATCTCCTACTTGGGATTTGAAATCTGAGAAATGATGCTCTCCAAATTCCAAGGTTTTGCAAAGTCCAGACTGCATAAAGAAAAGTCAATAGCAAAAAATGAGAAAGGCTCATCTATATAAGAACTATTTGAAATAATCTTTTTGGAGAAGAATGGAAGTTATCTTCATCAAATTAAGATAAAAACTGGGAACTGTTAGTGGTAGAGAACGTAATTATTTGATGAAACCTGGCCATAAACTGTTTAGCATAATGACTCTTCTGCTGTGGGATTTTGGAGACATTCGTTACCCAAGAGCCTTAGGGATTATGAATGAAATAGGTCTCCACTTCAGATATTCTAGTAACAATAGGGAATGTTCGTCTAGAGCCTACAATGTACCAGTGAACTAGGCTTTCATTTCTAAATCTTTATAAAAATATCCTTTCACAGATAGTAAGTAACTTGCCCATGTACACATAGCTAATAAGTGGCAGTGCTGATCTTTGAACTTAGGTCTGTCTCACTTCAAAGCCCATCATACTCTTTCCACTACACTTTGGTC
The DNA here is from genome assembly GCA_004363575.1 of Solenodon paradoxus. Lineage (NCBI taxonomy): Eukaryota > Metazoa > Chordata > Mammalia > Eulipotyphla > Solenodontidae > Solenodon > Solenodon paradoxus. Next base: position 52,668 of record RJWH01005396.1, on the reverse strand, counting down.
TCTGGTGGTGCTTAGTTGCAAAACTTTAGTGTGAATTTTTTTTCCTTCTGACTAAATTTTTCATCTTCCTTTCCAAAATTTCTAATTGGTGGTGATAGGGTTGATGGCAGTTCCTAGTTCTGTGGGTTTGAGTTAATCTGTATTGTTTATGTTAGTTTGTATGATTATATAAGCTTTTATTGAACTCTGTTTTTGGGAAAATTGGTTAGAAACAATTTGGTTTTAAATTACTATTTAAAGTGATTGATTGAGGTAGGCATTGTCAACATGAGACTCAAGAGAAAGCTTTGTGTATAGTCAAAGTAGGTGACATGCATGTTTTTCTTTGTATAATAGCTACAATATTTTTGAAGTCATTTTCTTTCATTTTGCTCAGGAAAGAATTCCCTCTCTCAAACAAGGAGTCTGGAGAGGTGTCATGGTGACTTTACATGACGTGTATGGGATTTTTCAAATGTCATTTGTCCTGTGGATGGACTTGAACTTTGCTTCTTTCTCTCCTTTCCCTTGGCTTTGTGTTGCTCAGAGCCAAAAGACTTTCTATTCTATACAACATAATCCTGTCTTCCTTATATGATTTGTAGGTGGGAGCTGACTATGTGGGCTAGGCGCAGAGATGAAGGACCATTATTGTCACCATCCTATGGAGGTAGGGAAAGAATAGCATTTTTGTAAATCAAAGGAAGAAGTCTACAGAATGACAGAGGGCGGTTGGACTGTCTTGGGAAAATCTACTTAGCATTTTTTTCTTTTTATAAGTTTATTAGAGAACATGGAGGAGAAAGAAAGCAAAAGCATGACATAGAGTTCTGATGGGCAGAAAGGACTAAGCATTTTTTTTCCTTTGGGCCTTCTGTTGGTGACTTTAAGAACCTACTAATTAAGGTTCTACTGTTTGGGGATCATAGTGTCTTTGATGAACTCTGGTAAACACCTAGACTCACGTGATAGGAAGGGCTCTTTTTCCTTGCAGGATTATCCTCTCCCCACCAGCTTTATTGATATATAATTGACATATAATATTGTATAAGTTTAAAATGTACAATGTGATGATTTGATACACTTATATTTATTGTAGCATTCTGAGAATATTCTCTGTAATGATTAAGTTTGAATAGTTACTACATGCACATAATACAAAATTCAAAAGATACAAAAAAGATGTATAGTCAGTACAAATATAAGTGATTGTGGTTGGCTGTTTGTGTTTAGAACATGTAAACAGGAGTGAGGGTCAAGGGCTTTTTGCTTGTCACAGGGTTCATATTGCTATTAGAACCTTGGGAAAAGTCTAAATGGTTAAGATGTATGAATAAACTGATTTATATCCGGGAGCAAGCGATGGTAATCCAGCTTAATGTAATCACTATTTCTGTTGCACTTTCTTGATAAGATACATAGGGGTTCTATTAATTAAGTATCTATTGAGTAATTTACATAGTTTGCATTTAGAAAGATAGGGAGATAGTCATGGCTCCTGATTTCACTGAAATTATAGTTTGGTTAGGTAGCAAAACACAATGCATAAAATGATACTATGTCAGGCAGTACTAAAGTACAATTGTCATAGGCATTCAGAGGAGAGAGGAGACCAATAAATTATGCTGGTGTTGTCAGGAAAGAGTTCCTGGATGATATAGGACTTGTAGAATGGAGAGGATTTGAACAGAAAAATCGGAGAAAGGCGTAACTTGGAGATGCTTACCTCTTGTTCTTTACAGGGAACTTAAAATCACTTTTCAGTTGAAAATGTAATATATGCACGTGATAAAATTAGACAATGAAAAATGTGACCCTCCCACCCATTCCACTTATCTAGTCTTATTCTCCAAAGTTAATCACTACTATCAGTATTTTCTCACAAATATTTTATTCATAAATACACACACACACACATATATTTTAAGGAAAGATGCAGGTAGGAATGAATGTGAGGAGGCAGACAGGCAGGCAGGAAGAGAGAGGAGGAAAGAAGATTTTTATTTATTTTACTTAGTAGTTCATCTTAGTTGTTACCCACCCTCCCCCCCATAACCCCTGATCATGAACCTCCCTGATCACCAACCCTCTTTCTTTGGATGTATGTGGACATCCCCAGGCAGCAGACTTACCCACTAGGCCACCATGGTGCCTCATGTATCCCTTTTGAAAACACAAATAGAGGCAAGCTGTTTATACAGTTCTGTACTTTGATCTTAATGCTTATTAACTTTCTATGCTGGAACATATGTGTCCTTCATATTCTTTTCATAGTTGTATTCTACTTACAGGCATACCATAATTTATTTAACCAATTCTTATTGATAGACATTTATTATTATTACAAATAATAAGATACAGTGACCACATATTTCATGTGGAACTGCACATCTAAAGCTTATATTGTTTTATAAATCAAAGCTACCTCAATAAAAAAGATATCATAAAATAAAAGAAATTATTAAATTAAAATCTATCAATTCTTAGAGAAAAACAGGATAAAATGAACTCTGCCTTTATTTTTATTTAAAAAAATATTGAGGTAGCTTTGATTTACAAAATAATATAAGCCCAGATAGGCAAGTTCACCATTCATCAAACATATGACAACACACCTCACCCCTCTCCGATTACCATAAGTCTTCTACCACCATCCATTGGACCCTCATCACCACTTGCTCCCACCCCCCACCTTTTCCCCTCTGGTAACCTCAGTTCTGTTATCAATGTCCAAAGATTGTTTTTTTTTTGACATTTTATTTTATTTTTTCTTTTTCATTTTTTTATTGTAGTAACTTATTCTACACATTAAAATAAACTCATATGTATTGGTTCCACATCCCTCATATATATGTCAACACACCCTGCTCTCCACCAAATCACCATGTGTTTTTCACTATTGTTCAATAGACTCCACAACCCACCCCCACCTTCCGCCGTCTCATTCTCTGTTGGTGACCTCAGTTCTGTTGCAAGTGTTCAAGGGTTGATTTTGTTTCATCTGTTTTGTCTGTTCACATTCCACTTGTGAGTGAGTTCATCTGGTATGTATCAAAAATTGTTTAATGCCTTTAAAAACAAAACCAACAAAAATGAAGTGAAAAACTTAGATTTTACATATTTATATACAACTTCAAGTCCATTTGTAGGATAAAATTTAAACAACAAGGGACTTCTTAGTCACCAACTGTGACAAGGCTGGATGTGGTAAGGATTGGTATTCACCCTGTGGTGTGGTAATTAGGAGCTATTTCTTTATTGGAACCTGTCCAAGTAGTTATGACAAGTGGTCACCATGGGCTGAATATTATTTACCATCTCTCTCTTCTCTCATTCTTCCTTCCCTGTAGACAAACCTACCTATCTTCAAGCTGAAGGAGTCCTGTGTACGGCGTCGCTACAGTGATTTTGAGTGGCTGAAAAATGAGCTGGAGCGAGATAGTAAGGTATGGCCTTCGTCCCCATGGAGGAGATTTAAATAGACTGAGAGGACATAAGATCACAGTCTATAACATTTTGAAGGCAATAGAGAGGGTGACTGCATTCCATCTGCCAAATCCTAATATATTGGAATGGGTGATACACTTTGAAACTTGGAAGTGTTAAGTTCAGGACAAATTTTAAAGATAAGTATTACTTTTAGTGGCTAGTAAAGTAATATAACTTAATGCCTATAGGTGCTAAAAATGGAAAGTACAGTGTTAAGAAAGACCTATCTAAATTCTTAAATGGTACTAGGTTATTAATGAAAGTGAAGAATCTTTGGAGTATATTCCTTTCTTTTGAGGTGGTAAAACTATCTTCCCACAAAAACAAGAGTTGGATTAACTTTTGATTGAGCCATCCTGTTTTTAGAATCTTAATTCTTGCAAATTGTTGACTAGGATAGGATGGACCTTATGTCTAACAGGAAATGAAGTATGCATTGCTTTACCATCTCATTCCCTTTCTGTCCTCTCCTGTTTGGCTGATATTTTGCATCTGCCTGCAGATTGTAGTACCACCACTGCCTGGGAAAGCTTTGAAGAGACAGCTCCCTTTTCGAGGAGATGAAGGGATCTTTGAGGAGTCCTTCATTGAAGAAAGGAGACAGGGCCTCGAACAGTTTATTAACAAGTAAGCCAAGATACTGGCGATTCCTCTTGCTATTTTTGTCATTGTGGTCTTTATATATGTTTCATCTGTCTCCTCTTTTGTAATGGGTACTATGTGGTGTCTGTTGTGTGGTGGGGTGATTAGACAGTAAAACTCCATTCCTTTGAGCAGAATTGTAATCCTGTACTTAAGAAAGCATTGCATGTTGGATGTATCTAAGATTTCCTGACCTTAGGCCCCCCGACTCCCTTCCCCTTTCCAATATTTGGGTTGAAGTGGTACCCCAGTTGCTGTCCTCTACTTGCTCAAATCTCAGGGCTCACCCTTCCTCCTCTGTTCACACTCCCATCCCTCTGTGAAGTCTTCCTGATCCCAAATACTACTGATAACCATCTTGATCTCTTTATAGAATTGCTGGGCACCCACTGGCTCAGAATGAACGCTGCCTACACATGTTCCTGCAGGAGGAAGCAATTGACAGGAACTATGTCCCTGGGAAGGTGCGCCAGTAGGAGCCCTGTTCACCACTTGCCCTCTACTTTCCTGCTGAAATGACATTGGTTTTTACACTAAGCCTCTCTCTCTCTTTGATCTGAAATTGGCTGCCTATCCCCTGGCCTGATAGACTATCTGACATTGTGCTCCTTGGTATCTGACTATAATGTGGGCACTCTGATAAGATCTTCTCTGAGGAGAGGTTGGAAAACAGAGGCAGATGTCCTTTGCTTGGGGTTGGGTGGAGGGTGGGGGGATTGAACTGGAAGGCAATTTCTTGGGCATTTCACCCATGCCAGAAGGGTATGCTGGGGTATGTGTGTGGGAGGGGGGTGGGTCTTGTGCTAGTGAGGCACTTGAATACATACTGATGCTGCAAGTCCAGGGAATTTTTCTTATTCTTAGGTTTAACCAGGAACGCTGAGTAGGGGAAAAAAAACCCTGATTTTCCTACCTGCATGAACTTTTTCCTTCTTGGGAAGGTGGTAGAGACCCAAAAGCTCTCCTTATTTCCTCTAGACCTTACTCCCAGTTTTCTCAACTGTTTCTTTCTTTCTCCCTTGTTGCTTTTCATGGCAGTAATCCTAGGGTCTAAGCAGTCTGATGTGTGGAGCAAGGTGTGTAGATTTTTGGGCTCATCATTATGGCTGCTTCAGAGTCAGAATGTAGCCACAGGGCAGAAGGGGAGTGCCTGTTGCCTAATCTTTCTCCTTTGTGGCACTCCACGCTGGTTGCTTATTCTTGCTCACCAGCAGGTGAGTCAGGATGGACCAGCTTTTCGTCCTCCATAAACCCCTGCTACTTTGTGGGTTAACTTTGTAGGTTTGGTGGCTTGAGGGGTAGGGATAACTCATTACTGCCTGGGAACTCCCTGAAGGGCGGGAACTGATCATTTTCTAGGTACCTCCCAATGCTAGGGAAGGGTGTCACCATTCTCTTCCTTCTGTTTTCTCTTCCCCTCCATCCCATTTAGTGCTGCCACAGGGCAGAAGCACATGAACAAACCACTGTTTCTGACTTTTGCTAAGCACTTTGAGCTAATTGAATGGGGCTCAGGGGGCAAGAACTGTTGTTGCCTGCCCAGCTTGGATACAGGGTTATTGAGCTGCCTGTACTTGTTTCCCATGGAACTCCAGTATTTCTTTAGAAGTTGAGCTTAGGATATCAGCTGGGTATGGATTTTTCAAATCTTAAGAGTCTGAAGCAGCTTCTTGAGGCTGGCAACTTTCCTGGGCTTCTGTCTGAGAGGCAGTGTTTGTTTACTGGGACCCATATCTATCCCAGGTGTAGGACGGGAGCAAGTTAACTATAGTGTCAGGTCAAAGGTCAGGGTTTTTAGACTTCTTATGGAAGGATCAGAGTTCTCTTTACGGGGCCTTGGGGAAAATTATTACTTATTCTAACAAGACCCTGATTGGAGAGGTTGGATTGGATTTTGACGTGGGATTTGGAGTCCACCTAAATGTTGAAGTTCCCTGAGACAGATCAGCTCTCCAACTGTTGAGCCTGTGCCAGGGACTGAACAGCCCCTAGAGAGAGGCTCTGCTCCCTTTTTTCACCTCCCCAGTGTTGGTGGTGTTGCTGCCTTTTTGATTTGTGTCCTGTTATTGACTTTTTTTTTTTTTTAAAGATTTCTTCTCTTATTGTGCACAAATGCTGAAATCCTGAGGCCCCATTTCTGCTGTGTATATATCCTGCCTTGGGGCTTTTCTTCAGCAAACTGTTCATTCTTCTGTCAGACAATGTCATATTCAACTCTGTTCACATTAAACCACTGTGAAGCAAGCCTCTGTTTTCCTGCTTAAGTTGTAAATGTATATTTTAGTATCTAGGATATACTGAGTATTGTGCAGAAATCAGTAACATGGTCAGTGTCCTGAAGGGATAAGTAAATTTGCATTAAAAAAGCAGAATCCTAGCTATCTATAGTGATATTTACCTATCTTTCTTGCAACTCACAATTGACCTTGTTACAGAGTCTGCATCTGCTTGCAGAAAGTAATCAGTAGGGCCCAGGACCTGTGATATGGGTCAGATTCAGCAGATTTGGTTTTTAAGCTTATGGGTTTATGCTAAATTAAGCTGAATATATTTATAGTACATATGCATATATATAAATATATACATAAATATGTATATATATGCATTATGTTCTATATTGTACATAAACACATCTGGACATGTGCTCATCCTTCAGTATACCCATACACCACCTACAAACATGATTTTTTTCATAAGATTTTTGCCTCAGTTGAGACTTTTTTTCTTTTTGAAAGGAAAGGTGCAGGCAGGAATGAGGGTGAGCAGAGGTAGGCAGGCAGGAAGAAAGAGGAGGGAGAAACATTTTATTTAGTTGTTCATCTTGGTTGCCTCCTATCCTCACTGACCCATCAACCCGGGTTCTTGGGCTATATCTATGTGGACTACACCTGACTTGAGGTCACAGATCCAATTGCTACTCTACCAGGGTAGAGACTTTTCTTTCAAATAGATTTGATGCAGGCAGAAAGGTTGGTGAGCTGTGAAATCTTTTTGATGGGTGGATGTTTTTATTTGAACTGTCTGTTCTGAAATGACTTCCTAAACTAATTGGGTTTTGGGAAATATTTCGAATGAGGGAAGGTAGGAATCTTGTCATTTGAGGAATCAGTGCTGATTTTAATGATGTAGCTGAACATGGAAAGGAGGTATAGAAAGTGATGTGGTCAAACATTATGAATTAAGATGACTTAACAGTGATATTTAGGTCTGAGTAGAAGAGGGGCTGAATTTTGATAGTTCAGGAATTAGATGATTAAAGATACCTGAGGGTTATCTGAGGAAGAATAGATGTTTCTTTGAGATAAGAGAAAGGACGAGAAATGCAATCTTTATAGCAGGTGTATTAGAGAATGCATTAGAGAATAATTAGAAAAAGCAGCTTTAAGATAAAATATTAACAAAAATTTGGATAGATGACATTCATGTAACAAATATTAATTAGTGGTCTTTTGTATGCCCATCCTTAGGCTAAAAACTGGGTTGGGGCTGGAGTGTGGTGATCGTGGTACAAATAAAATATGATTATATTATTTTTCTTCATAGACCTTAAACTTCAGTTCAGGAGATACAAGATAAAAGATAAAAGAAAAAAATGCTAGAGACAAAATTAGATAAGAGGACCAGGCACATCTAAGTTAGTAGTCCTTTAGTCTTTTTTCAATATTAGGTCAGATAAATTCCCTCTCTTTCAAATTAAATGGATCATTTTATCACAATAACTAGTCCCTGAAAGAACCCTAAATCCAAGCCCTCTTAATCATCAACACTGAAGGAAAGCATGCTTTTATAAGGATTCAAGTTTATGCATTCATTTAGGTGTTTACTACTAATTAATTTCCTTTATTCATGGTATAGAATTAGCTCAGCCTCACAATGGGGGACAGAGGTTAACAACTTTTTGAACATACAGTTAAGCCCCAAAAGGAGTCTAAATCTTCACAATCTAAAGATGCCTTATCTACCCTTCGACCTATTCTTTGAGTTGAGGAGTTGAACTAGTAAAGGGTAGGAAAGGAAGACAGTGTTCAGGCTTCTCTAGAGTTTTTGTTTAATTGTTCTAGGTGAGAGATTTCTGTGTTCAAATATATGCTGTAATAATTTAAGGACAATTACTTTTTGCTATGGAAATGCAGACCAGCTGCTTACTGAAATGGATATTTTTTTTCATATCCTTGAGGACTGTTGAGTCACCCCTGGTCTTCTCTTTCCCGACCACCTACCACCCCTCATTTCTCTTTTTTTGCCTTTCTTATACAAAAGAGTAATTGAGTAAAAAAAGAGTAAAAAGAGTAATTTTATTTCATTTCTCCCCTACCTGTCTATGTCTGTCTGTCTGTTTCTCTCACACTCTATCTCTCTATGCTTTTGAGAACAGAAAACTCATTACTTACAAAACAGATGAATTGGGATAATTATTAGTATTACAAAAGGATTCTCTAAATCATGGCAGACTTTAAGTATGTGCTTCCTATGGCGATTTTAGTGTTTATCATCAGCTACTTGATACAGAGAAACCGTAGGTAAAGGATTAAGAGGGACTGCCAATTGAAGATTACCCAGAAAGTAGATAAAAGAGTAGTTCTTAAATGAACAGTAAATTACAATTAGATTCACAGAAATATTTCCTTATATGTCATCTGAATGAAGACTCAGGAATATCTGAAAAGAAGCAGAAAGCATACTAGGTCTGAAATAGAAACCTGGGTTCTGGAGCTGGCTATACTTTTAGCTGGTGATATAGCATCTTAAGCAAGTTGCTTCACCATTCTGGGCCTGTTTTTTCAACTGTAAACTGAGGGGATTTGACTAAATGATAGCTGAGTTACCTACCTTAAATTTCTAATTTTTATGATTTCCTACCCTTGCAAAGGAATTGAGTAAACCCAAGAGGTGATGCTACCAAAAAGATTAAAACAATTTTTCTTGTTTGATGGCGTTTGCTGTAATGTAGTCTTCTCTCCTAGAAATGAATGACTCTTTAGTTATCTGGATTAGATATTATTTGTCCACATCTTGTTGTATCAAGTCATGTGTACCCCATTGAAGTGTAGTATTGATTTGATTTACATTTGTCCTAGTTTTATATTAGGATTTCTAGCTGAAAATTTTAAATGAAATAATAATCTCATCCTACATGGATTATTTAAAATATATAAATTATACTTTGTTCTGATTACAAAAATGCCTATTTTGTTAAAATGTTTTAATGTGACAAAATTCAAAAATATTTAATGCTAGTTGACAGTGTTCAAACAAAACTTAAGTGTGTAAAAAGTGAAAGATCTTATTCCTACTCCCTACTCCTATTCTCCAAGATTAATTTAATGTGTCTTCTCAGATCTTTTTCTATGCACAGATAAATATATATGTATGTATATATATTCACACACATATGTGTTTGAAGACCCACACATGTATATAGTTTTTTAAAACAAAATGGGATATTTTGTTTATATGTGTACTATTTTGCAATGTATTCTGAACTTCTTCTCACATTAGTACATGGAAAATTTTAAAATCAGGGGCATAACATTTCATATATGGTTGTATCACAATTTGGAGATTCACTTATGGATGGATGTTTGGCTCCAGTCATTCACTATTACAAGTAATGCTACATACAACCTTGCTCATATGTATTTAAGTATTTCTGTAGGATAGATTTTGAGAGAAATTGCTGGGTCAAAGGTATGTGCATCTTATATTTGGATGAGCACTAAGTTGCCTTCTTAAAGCGTGCCCTTTAGGTTTCCACTTATAGCACATGAGAATTTGTTTCCTCACCAGAAGTGGAAATTCCTGTTTCCCCACAAAATGCTTCTTTGCCAAAAGTGGTGAAATATTAAACTATTGATAATTATCCAAACAGTTTGGTGAAAATGGTATTTCTTAGTTTGAATTTACATTTTCTAGTACCACTATCCAGGTTAAAAAAATACCCCCCTGCACATTTAATTTTAGTTATTCTAAAAGTGTTTATTTCTACTAATTAAGCCTCTCTATCACTCCTCACTGTAGATAAACCGACACTCTTAATTAAAGGTACTGAATGTTACCCTAGGTTTCTTCCCATCTGACTTTGGGGGGAAATGAATTAGCCTGTTGGTCAAGCAACATTATCTGAGGCTGTCACGACTAATACTTTTTTCAGTTTGGCACTAAAGGAAAAGTCCAGAGCTGCACTGACAGCTCAACTACAAACATATCTGACCTCAGAGGCAACCTCCTTTAAAACCCAGGAAAATAATTAATTTGTCTCTTGGGCCACCATCCCTCCATCTTGGGCCTCCTTTTGGTTGTTTCTGTCAGATCCAAGCCTTAGATTCCAAGCAGGGGCGGGACAAGGACAGGGACCTAGCTTGAAATGGTGACTGAAAAATACGAGCACGAATAGCTAGGTTTTGGCTGTTCTGATTGGCTATCCATACGTGTGCTATGAGCGAGCTTCTAGCTGGTCCTACGCAATGGGGAGCACATACCTTCTGATTGGCCTCTTGGTCGGAGAGGGCGGGCCATAGGGAGACCTGCTGGTTGGCTGTGATGGAAGACCAATGGGAACGCCGTGGCGCTGCTTTCAAAAGTGACGCCTGCTTGGCGGCACCTGGAAGTCTACTGTAGCCCGAGCTCCTGCGGCTGATTTGGTAACAGGACCCAGCGACCCAGCGACCCTCCACCGAGTCACGCATCCGGCGTCTCGGTGTCTCCAGGAGTTCCTCTGCGACTCAGGCTGTAGTCTCCCTGTCTGGCGTTTAGGAAGGCCCTACTTGGGAGGAGCCTGCCGGTCTTGCGCCACTGGCAGCCCCGGGCGCTCCACTGATGTGGCCGCTTGAGGTCACGGGTCTGGGCCCTGGAATGAGGACTGGGGAACTGGGAATGGGGTAAGAGTTTGCGTGCATTAGGATGCGGTTTTTGATGACTGCATTCTTTGTAATAAGAAGAAAGCAGAGATGCCTGACTCAAAGTCCCGCCATCCAGACGGCCACCTATATTCATCGGCTCCAGAATTACTGTAACGAACGCATTGGTCCTCTTAGTCTGGACTCAGGAGTCCTCTTTTCTTCCTCAATGTCAGTGGACTTGACCTTGTTTTATTCTCGTTGCCTAATTAGTTTTAATTACACTAATACATTCTCCTTGTTAAAAAAAAGCACCCCAAAACATTACACGTAGATGGATCTGAAGTATACTTTGACCATTACCAGAAATGCTGTAAAATGGCTTATTTAACCATTTCCTTATTGATAAACGACTAGTTTTTCTCGTTTTTTCTTTTACAAGCGATACTGCATTCCTGAACATGACTCCTTATCAGAATTTCTCTAGGGCAGTGTGGTTCTCAAACTTTTTGATCTTATGATCTTTACATTCCTAAGAGAATTTCTTTATGTGGGTTTATACCTGTCACTATTCAACAATTATATATTAAAAGTGAGAACAAATTTATTCAGTAAAATAACAGCAATATGCTTTAAATAAAAAATTTCCCAAGCAAAAAATAAAACAGTGATATTATTTTTTGAATATGTCTTTAAAAGTCTTAATAGGAAACATCTGAATTCTCATGTCCGTTTCTGCATTTGACTTATTATGCTATGATATTTTTGCTGAAGCGTACCACATAGATATGTAAGTAGAAAAATGAGTATTACAGCATTTTCGGATAATTGTGGATAGTCTTTAATACTACATTGATCCTTAATATGTGGGTAATTTATTGTTTTCTTAAAGGAAAGGTGCAGGTAGGAATGAAGTTGAGCAGGCAAGCAGGCAGGAAGAAAAAACATTATTTTTTTATTTAGCTGTACACTTGGTTGTTCTCCCCCACCCAGAATGTGAATCTCGGTCCTTGTGATGTTTGTGGATTGTGCTTAGGCCAGAGGCAGTTGACCAAACCACTACTCTACTAGGGCACACCTCATGGGTAGTTTTTTAAAGATTACTTTTAAAGTTTAGAAATATGCGTTATCAACCATATCAATCAACTTTTCATATTTTGTTACATTAAAACCCATTGATTGGCACACCCTGGTGAAGCAGTGGTTAGGTCAATCACCTCTGAAGGAGCAAGCCACATACCCTGTGTTCAAGTCCTGGATCTGGGGGGGAAGTAACCAGTGTGAACAACAAAATAAAAATAAATAAAAGATGCTTCTTTCTCCTTTCTCTTTCTACCCATCTACTCACCTTCTCTCTTACCTGCACCTTTCCTTTAAAAAAAACCATTGGTCTCCCTGCACTTTAATAAATCATTTACCTGTGCATGATTTTATAACATCATGCATTATCCATTTGGAAAATAATGGTTCATGGGGTTATGCAGATGTTTCAAGTACTGACACAATTCATTACATTGTCAAGAAGTCACGTTCGACAATATTCTGCTGATTTTGCTCTCATCAGAAAAATCTTTAAGTATTGGAAAATTGCCAAACTTGTAGGGGAGGTGCAAATTTTGTGAAATTCTAATTTTTGCTTGAAAACTTAAATTTAAAAATTGGAACCAGATACTGTTTTCTTTTCTTGATGTTGCAGGTTTCTTTGTCATTTTTGAGAAAATGCTTGTTAAACAACCACATCTGAATACCTATAGTTTTTCTGTCAGTTGTTTCAAGAAAAAGTGCTCCATGGAAAGTACAACTACTTCAGTTTACAACTCAATCTCACAAGTGCTTTTCCTTGGGACAAACATTATACTTCTGTATGCAACAGACGTGCTTTATTTGTACTTCCTGTTTTGTTATATGCACTATTAGAAATCCATGCACTGGAGAATGAAACTAATGAATGAAAATAATGTTTACTGCTTCATCAAGGACATCCCTATGTGTGTAGTGGTGAAAAAAATATAATGACAACTCTGCTTTCATGAACAGTAAGATACTAGCAGATTTATCTACCTTTCTTTTAATTCTCTTTGCTTTTGCATCATCAGCGCAAATGTCAACACAGTAAAAAAGATAAACAGTGTCTTAATACTATTGTGAAAATAGTTTTGAATCTCATAGATCTCCTGAAACTTTTAAAGAAACATATTAGTCCTTTGTTATATATATTGCAAATATTTTCCCCAGTCAATCTCTTGCCTTTTAACTTTGGTCTCTTTTTATTAAATAGGAGTTTAAAATTTAAAATTTTAGATTTATCACTCTTTTCTCTTTTTTGCCTTTTGCCCTTGTGTGTGTGTGTGTTTGTGTGTGTGTGCGTGTGCACATGTGTGTGTATTTAAAGGAATGGTACAGTAGGAATGAAGCAGGCAGGCAGGCAGGAAGAAAAGGAGGAAGGAGCACTGCATTTTATTTAGTTACTCATCTTATTTGTGAATACGGGTCCTTGGGATGTATATGGACTGTGCTCTTGGCCAGATGCAGTGGACCCAACTCCTACTTCAGCAGGGCACACCACATTCTTCTGTGTTTTTTAAAACCTAACTAGGATTATTTTTGTCAATGGTATTGAGTGTTCTACATTTTTGTTCTTTGTTTTCAAAAGACTGTCTTGGGACACAGCAGAGACTAGAGGAAATGGGACTGTTAGTCTCCAGGGCTCCTCAATTGAAGTCTTGTCCCTGTTGCTTTTTGACCTCAGTAGTAGTTGGCTGCATTCAATGAGACCCACCTGATGAGGGAGTATTTCCTGTAAAGAAGGAATACCCATCAGAACCCAATATCCGCACACCCAGCTCTTATCCCCTAATCAGTGAGAACTTCCTACAAATGCTGGTTTTTTCCCCTAGCCTCTACCTCATACTGAGAAGAGGTGGTTTAGTAACATCTTCCTAGAGAAATTTTCATCATCTTGTTTGAACAAGGGGAAGGAGAGAAGCAGATCTAGTTTTAGTATCTTTTGAAAGGTAGGTGTGGGAAAAGTTACCAAGCTATCAATACTGCCCATAAGGCAAGACAGCAGAAAAATCAGTATTTGGTCTCTATACTTTGGGGAAGAGGTTCCTCAGTCCTCTCTTGGGGAGTTCTGAGAGTTTTCCTGGGGTCAGCCATCTTTTCCTTAAGATTCAATTAGTTCATTTTAAAGTGGGTATTTTAGTTTCCTGTTGCTGCTCTAACAAATTATCCCAAACTTAGTGACTTAAAAGAACACAGATTTATTATGCTACAGTTCTGGAAGTCAGAAATTAAAAAAAAGTCTTAATAGAGCTAAAATTTGTTGTCAGGGCCATGTTTCTGCTGGAGCCTCTAGGGGAGAATTTATTCTTTGTTCTTTCTAGATTTTAGAGGCTACCTGTGATCGTAGGTTTACCTATTTTCAAAACCAGCAATCTCCATTTCCACTTTTACTACCATCTTCACATCTCCTCCCTCTTTCTCATATAAGGACCCTTGTGAATTTGTTGAGACCACCAGGATAATCCAAGGTAATCTTCCCATTGCAGGAACTTTAAGCATATCTGCAAAATCTCTTTTGCCATGTAAGGTAGAATATTTACATGTTATGGCAGTTAGGATGTGGGCATCTTTTGCTCTTTAGCTTACTGCAGTGGATTACTTGAGCAGAAGACTGTGCTCATTTATTTGAATTATAGTGGGGAGAAAAAAATATTTGTTTTAGGCTTATAGAATTATCTGCAGTAGAATTTCTCACTTTTCATAATAATTTTCCAATCATATTTTATCTGCCTTTGGTTGGATTATAGAAAAGAAGGTAGAAAGGGAAAAACCCACAGAGGAAGCTGAGGAATGGGAAGAGATGCAAGAGGGAAACTAGGAGGGGTAATATATGAAAGCCAAGGGAAGAGAGTATTAACAGAAGGAAGGAGGGTTAATTGTATTAAATGCTGTTGCCAGAGCAAAGATGAGGACTAAGACATCTGTTCGATTTAGTGACCTTTGCAGTAGCTATTTTGGTGGTGTGATGGGAAGTGAATAGAACATTGAGTATTCAGCTTCTTCAAGATTTTTCTATGAAGGAATAGAGAATGGCAGGATGGAGTTGAGAAAAGGTTTTGTCCCCACTAAAGTTAAGAGATACTTGGGTCTACTTAAATGATGATGGAAAGGAATCAGTTGAGGGTGAGAGTTGTAATTCGGAGGAGACTGCATGCTCATGGTTTCAATAACCTTATTCTCAAATGCATGATTTAGGTCTCTTGAACATATTCACTTGGAAATCCTTCTCATACTTAAAATGTCCAATATTAAGCAATCCTCTGTTATTCCTCACCTGCCACCCTTCAACTTCCACCCCTTTTATTATTTCTCAGCTGGATTAGTGAAGCAGCTTTCATTATCTACGACTACTGTCCAATCGATTTTATGCACAGCAGCTAGCGTGATCTTTCTAAAATTACAGGCAACTTATAAGCTTAAAACATTTCCTGTTGTTTTCAGTGTAAAAACCAAATCTTATACTCATCTACATAGATTTTATGCTTCGAGTCTGGTGAAATATTTTCAGTTGCTAGAGCAAGCTATCTTCTTTCATACCTCCATGTATTCACACATACAACTCCCTCTGTTTATAATACGTTCTCCATCATTTTTTCCTCAGTTTTCTTAGTTCATTTCTACTAGTCTTTTAAGATTCATTTCAGGCTTTCCTTTCTACTTTATCTGGAAAGCCTTCCTTCTTTTTCTCTGATTTGGATTAGTTACCCTCTAGGGGTTCATAGCCCTCTGCTTTCTGGTATGTCTCTGTATCACCACAGCACCAGTGCCTTCTTTTGTACTTCCCATACTATTTATTTTCTGTGGTGGACTCATTATTTTAATTATTTATAAAAATCATTTTAATCTTTCAAGTAATATATGAATATGATTTTGTTGTTTTTGTAAACATAGGTAGTTCTTTCCAACCTCTGGATGCAGGGTCCTGTCCCAGAGGAAACCAATATCAGGTTGGTATTTGTTGTTTCAGATAATTTTCTGTATATTTAAAAATAGAAATCTAGGCAAGCCCTGGTGGAATACCAGTTAGGTCAATCTCTGAAGGAGCACAGACTACACACCACTGGGTTCAAGTCCTGGGTCCTGGCAGAAACAACCAGTGTGAACAACTAAATAAAAATAAAATAAAAGCTTCTTCTTCCTCTCTCTTCCTGCCTGCCTGCTTGCCTTCATTCCTGCCTGTACTTTTCCTTAAAAAAAAATAATAGTGACATAAGCAATTACATAAATTATATTATGCCTATATTATTCCACAGCTTGCTTTTTCACTCAACAGTATGCCTAAGAGAATGAGGTAGATCAGTGATTCTTACATAGAACATACTGCATAGTATTCTACAGTGTGCATATATCATCTCCCATTTTTTAAAAAAATTGTGGTAAACTATAACATAAAGATTAAAATTTTAACAACTTTTATACAGTTCATTGACATGGAATTTATTCACGTTGTTGTACAGCTGTCATCACCATCTATATGCAGAACTTTTTTCTATCTTCCCAAACTGTAACTTTAAACCCATTAAACAATAACTCACCATGAGCCCCCTCTCCCAGACAACCACCATTCTACTTTCTGACTCTAATATACATTGACTATTCTAAATACCTCATATAATCATACACTGCATTTTGTGATTTTAAGTCGTACATTTTTTTGCCATTTTAATGTCCCTAAAAATTGGGCGTGGCTTGCATTCAGAGGTGACTTTGTAAATAAATCTTAATTATTTAAAAAATTTTTTCATGAAAACCTCTTGAGAAATTGGGGTGTGACTTAGAATTGGTGGTGATTTAGACTCAAATAAATATAGTAGTACTTTTTTGGTGACTGACTTATTTCACTTAGCAAATTTGTCTTCAAATTACATCCATGTTGTAATGTGTCAGAATTTCCTTCCTAAGGTTGACTAATAAGCCATTATATGTATATACCACATTGTGTTTATCCATTTATCTGTTAATGAACATGTGGGTTACTTTAGGTTACTATAAACATTGGTGTTGTTTACATGGGTGTACAAATATCTGTTCAAGACATTGCTTCCAATTCTTTTGGATGTATATACAGAAGTGAAATTTCTGGACCATATGGTGATTCCCATTTCCCTTTTGATGAGTATTTAGATCTGTGCTACTCAAAACATATGCATTAGGTTTCCACAGCTTATTTTTCAATTTTTGCTATTATAAGTTCTTGAGATAAACATTTAAAAATATTTATTAAGGTAACTTTGAATTACAAAATAATATAAGCCCAGATGTTCGGGTTCACCATTTGTCAAATGTATGACAATACACCAATACTACCAACAAATTACCAAAAGTCCTTCACGACTGACTCTTGGATCCCTACCACCACTTGCTCCCACCCCCCAATCTCCTTCACTAATGGTAACCTTAGATCTATTGTCAATAGCCAAGGATTGATTTTTGTTTTTGCTTTTTATTCATTTGCTTTATTTATATTCATCATGTGAGTGAGATCATCCTCTATTTGTCTTTCTCCTTCTGATTTATTTCACTTAACATAATCCCCTTTAGTTCCATCCATGTTGTCACAAATGACAGGATTTCATATTTTTTGGGGACACCTGTGTGTAGTATTCTATTGCTTATATACACTACCTCTTTGTCTATTCATCTGATGATAGGTACTTAATTTCCAGTTCTTGGCTATTGTAAATAATGCTGCAATAAACATGAGGGTGCATATATCATTGAAACTTGGTGTTTTTGTGTTTTTTGGCTAAATACCCAGAATGAGATGACAGGATCATATGGGATTTTTATTCTCATTGTTTTGAGGAATCTCCATACTGCTTTCCATCATGTTTGCATCAATTTACACTCCCACCAACAGTGTAAAAGTGTTCTCTTTTCTCCATGTACTTACCGGTATTTGTTGTTTCTAGTTGGATAATAACCATTCTCATAGATGTGAGGTGACATATCATTGTTGTTTTGATTTGCATTTCCCTGATGACAGGCCAGGAAGAATATCTTTTCATGTGCCTGTTGGCCATCTGTATATCTTCTTTGGAGAAATGTCTATTTAATTCTTCTGTCCATTTTTTGATTAGGTTATTCATCTTTCTTTTGTTGAGTTTTATGAGTTCTTTGTGTATTTTGGATATTATGCCCTTAGATGTATGGTGTACAAAAATGTTTTCCTAGTCAGTAGTATGTCTTTTTGTTTTGGTGGTAGTTTCTTTCACTGTGTAGCAGCTTTTTAATTTGATGTAGTCTCATTTTTTAAAAAAAATTTTTGTTTCCCTTACTGTTGAAATTGAATCCCCAGAGTTCTTCCAAGGTTGATGTCATGTCATGCATGTATTGCCTATATTTTCTTCTAAGTATTCTGTGATCTTAAATCCATGTCTCTAATCCATTTTGAATTAATTTTTGTGTATGGTATTAGAGAGTAGTCTGCATTCATTCTTTTTCATGTGGCTGTCCAGTTTTACCAGCTCCATTTGTTGAAAAGATTTTCCTTTCTCCATTATATGCTATTGGCTACTTTGTCATAAATTAACAAACCATATATGTGTGAATCTATTCATGGTGATTCAATTCATTCCAATGATATGTGTATTCAGTTTTATTGTACAGCTTTTTTTTAAGGAAAGGTGCAGGCAGTAATGAAGGTGAACAGAGGCAGACAGGCAAGAAGACAGAGGAGGAAGACGCACTTTGTTTTTGATTTAGTTGTTCATATTGGTTGTTCCCTTTGGCCCTGGATCTTGAACCCAAGACCATAGGATGTATGTGGACTGCTCCCAGATTGTGTGAGACTGCTAGGCCACCAGGACGTGCCTACCATACAGTTTTGATCACTATCACTTCGTAATATGGCACTAGGTCTGGGAGTGTGATACCTCCACTTTAGTTCTTTTTTTCTCATGATTGCTTTGGCTATTCGGGGTCTTTGTGATTTTATATATATTAAATTTTTTTTGTTTAATTTCCTTGAAAAATTACAGTGGGATTTTGATTGGGGATTGCATTCAACCTATATATTGCTTTTGGTACAATGGTCATTTTAACAATCTTAATTTTTCTCAGCCGTGAGCATGGACAGTTTTTCCATCTCTGTATCTTTCTCTATTTCTTTTCTTTTTTTTTCAAAGGAAAGGTGCGTGCAGGAATGAAAGGCAAGCACAGGCAGGCAGGCAGGCAGGCAGGCAGGCAAGCAGGCAGGGAGAGAGAGAGAGGAGAAAGAAGCACTTTATTTTATTTTATTTAGTTGTTCATCTTGGTTGTTATCCTTGGTCCCAGGATGCAAACTGGGATCCTTGGGATGTATGTGAACTGTGCCTGTTGAAGGTGGCTGACCAAACTGCTACTTCACCAGGGTGTGCCTTTCTCTATTTCTTTTTCACTATTTATTATGATATTGGCTGTGGGTTAATTATATATGGCCATCGTTAAGGTAAGGTATGTTCTTTCCATCCCAATTTTATGTAGAGTTTTTATCATAAAGGGATGATAAATCTCCTGAAATGCTTCCTCTCCTTAATATGGCCATATGATTTTCCCCTTGCTTTTATTGATGTGGTGTATTACATTAATAGATTTGCTTAAGCTGAACCATACTTGCATCACTGGGATAAATTCCACTTGGTCATGATGGATTATCCTTTTGATGTATTGTTGGATTTGGTTTGGTAATATTTTGTTGAGGATTTTTGCGTTTATGGTCATCAGAAATATTGGTCTGTAACTTTTTTCTTGGTGATATCCTTGTCTGCTTTTGTTATCAGTGTTATGTTAACCTCATAGAAAGTGTTTGGAAGTGTTCTCTGTTCTTGGATTTTTTGGAAGAGTTTATGAGGAATAGGTATTAACTATTCTCTGAAGGTTTGGTAAAACTCACCAGAAAGGTTGTCTGGTCCTGGGATTTTATTTTTTTAATTTATTTTTTTGAAGGAAAAGTACAGGCAGAAATCAAGGTGGACAGGCAAGGAAGAGAGAGGAGGAAGAAGCATCTTTTAAATTTTAGTTGTGTATCTTTTTAGTTTACACCCCGGGTCCTGGAATATGAACCTGGATCCTTGGGATATATGTGTACTGTGCTTAGCTGGAGGCAGTGGAATGAATCACTACTCTACCAGGGCATGCCTGGATTCTTATTTTTGGAGAGACTTTTGATTACTTCTTCAATTTCCTTGCTTGCAATAGGTTTGTTCAGGTTTTCTATTTCTAATTCAGTCTTGATAAGTTTTATATTTCTTAAAGTATTCATGTCTTCTAGGTTGTCCAATTTATAGGCATATAGTTGCTCATAGTGGTCTCTTAGGATACTTTGTATTCCTGAGATATCTGTTGTAACTTTTCCCTTTTTTTTTTAATTTCAGCAATTTTGTTTTACAAATCAAAATAAGCTCATGTGTAGGTTCCCCATACCCTTCCATTTTTGATTTTAGTTATTAGAGTGTTCTCTCTTCTTTCATAGTGAGTGTAGCCAAAGGTGTGTCAATTTTATTTTTTTCAAAGCACCAGCTTTTGGTTTCATTGATCTTCTAACTTATCTTTTTGATTTCTATTTTATTTATTTTTGCTCAAATTTTTGAAATTTCCTTTGGCTTTTGACCTTAATTTTTCTTCTTTTTTTCTGGTTGCTTTAGGTATTGGGTTAGATTGTTTATTTGATATTTTTCTTGTTTCTTGAAGTAGGCCTGAATTGCCATAAACTTCCTTCTTAGTCCAGCTTTTGCTGCATCCCATAAGTTCTGGTAGCTCATGTCTTCATTCTTTTTTGTCTCCAAGTACTTTTAAAATTCTCCTTTGATTTACTCTTAACCAATAGTCACTCAGAAGCATGTTATTTATATATTTTGCAATTTTCTAGCTCTTTGTGGTTAATTTCTAGTTTTATGTTGTTGTGATGGGAGAATATGCTTGTTATGATTTAAATATTTGTAAATTTGTTGAGACTTGTTTTGTTTTCCAGCATATGGTGTCTCCTTAAGAATGTTCTAGTTATTGGATGATTGTTCAGTAAATGTCTATTAAAGACATCTGTTCCAATTTGTCATTTAAAGCCATTGTTTCCCTGTTAATTTTCTACTTTTTTGATCTGTCCATTGTTGTATGTGGAATATTGAAGTCTCCTACTATTATTGTATTGCTTCCTATGTCTCCCTTTAGTTCTGTGAATAATTAAAAATTTTATTGCAGTAACTTTGATTTTACACATTAAAACAAACTCATATGTGTAGGTTCCCCAAATGTGCAGTTTCCCTATTCCTAAGATATGTCAACATACCCTGCCCTCCACGAAATCACCAAGTGTTCACCATTGTCCACTGGGTTTTGCCACCATTTGCCTCCCCAACCCCATTCCATTTCCTGTTGGTAACCTCAGTTTTGTTGCAGGTGGTCAAGGGTTGGTTTTGTTTCATCTGTTCTTTTGTTTAATCTGTTGGCTATCTTTCTTCTTTTGCTTATTTCACTTAGCACAGTCCCATCTAGATCCATCCATGTTGATTCCAATGACAGGATTTCATCTCTTCTAAGGGCTGTCTAGTATTCCGTTGTGTGTATATACCACATCTTCTTTATCCATTCACCAGACATTGGGCAATTAGGTAGTTTCCAGTTCTTATTTTGAATAGGACTTCAATAAACACGGGAGTGCACCAATCTCTGGGAATCAGTGTTTTTGTATCTCTTATGTAAAAATGTAGAAGTGGGATGGTGGAATCATATGGGATTTCCATATACAACTTTTTGAGTAATCTCCATACTGTTTTCCAAAGGAATTGCACCAATTTGCACTCCCACCAACAGTGTAAAAGTTTCCCTTTTCTCCACATCCTCACCAACAGTTTTTGTTTCCAGACTTTTGGATAATAGCCAGTTTTTCAGGTGTAAGGTGATATCTCATTGTTGTTTTGATTTTCATTTCCCTTATAACAAGCCAGGAAGAATATTTTTTTCATGTGTCTGTATATCCTCTTTGGAAAAATGTCTATCCACTTCCTCTTCCCATTTTTTGGTATTGGGTTGCCTGTTTTTCTGTTATTGAGTTTTATGAGCTCTTTATATATTTTGGATATTAAGTCCTTGTTAGAAATAGGAAATGTGAATATTTTCTCCCAGTTAGTAAGTTGTCTTTTTGTTTTGGTGATGCTTTCTTTCCCTGAGAAGAAAGTTTGATCAGTTTGATTTAGTTTGATCATCAAGTGGCAGTTGTTTCTTTTTCTTTTTCTTTCCCTTGATGCTGGAGTAGTTCTGTTAATAATTGCTTTATGTATTTTGATGTGGCTTCATTTGGTGCATATATATTAATAAAGAGTTATGTTTTCTTGCTGAATTGGCCCCTTAATCATTATTTAGTGTCCATTCCTGATATAAGTATGACTGTCCCTGCTGTTTTTTAGGTTATCATTTGTTTGTAGGATTGTCTTCCAAACATTGACTTTGAGGCTATGTTTATCTTTTGTATGTAAGAGAAAATTGGGTTGTGTTTTGTAATTCATTTGTTCACTATGCCTTTTGATTGGTGAGTTCAGCCCATTAACATTTAGTTTGATTATAGATATGTAATTCTTTATTGCCATTTGGTTAATTGTTTTCTGGATGTTGTTGCAAACAATATCCGTGTTCTTTTCTTTCTCTTCTAAGATGCTTTGAAAGCATTTATGTTATGTTTGGTTTCACTTTTTTATTTTGAGGTTACCCTGGGGTTTATATAAGCATTTCTATGTTTTAAACTGTTTTTAATCAAAAGCAAGTTATTGTTTTGCTTATTCTCACAATCTACATCTTTTACTCTTCTCTCCACATTTTATATTGTTTATGTCTTGCTGTCTCTAGTGGGGTTGCTTTTCATTTTATAGAACTTCTTTTAGTATTTCTTGTAAGGCTGGTTTTGTGGTGATGAATTTCTTTCTCAGAATAGGGCAGCATGACGCTGAGACAGATCAACTTTACTTACTGCTAATGAAGGTGCGTGTCCTTTTTCTTTGTGGAGATTCTGTTCCCTACATCTTTTAAAAGGTAGTTGCTAAATAGGTGTATTTTGGTTGTCCCTGTGGGAGGAGGTGAACTTGACAACTTAACAGTCCATCATCTTGGAACCTGCTGCATCTTACCCATGCATCTTTGTGTACTTGTCTGATTCTCTCCTTAAGTAAAATGTGTTCCTACTTGTTAATGCATTTATTGACTAATATTTACTTTGAAATCATAAGGAGCAGTTTTGTGTAATGCTTCTTTGCTCAGCATGATATTTTTAAGACTTAACCATGTTGCTTTGTACGTCCAGTATGCTCCTATCCATTACTGAGCTATGAAAATCCATTCCAATATATGAGTATACCATAGTTTATCTAATTGTTACTGATGGACATTTGGATTCTTTAGAGGTGTTTGTTATTATGATTAAAGCTTCAATGAGCATTCTATTACAGGTCTTGTTGTAAATATATGCTCTTATTTTATAGAGTAAATACCTAAAAGTAGAATTTCTAGACTACAGAGTATCTAAGTTTATAAGAAACTCCCAACGATGTCTCTAAACAGTTGTACCATTTTATATTTACTTCAGTAATGAATGAGAATTCCAAATACTTTTCATCCTATCTAATAGTTGGTACGGTCAATCTTTTTAATTTTAGTCATTCTGATACATAGTAGTATCTCATTTTAGTTTTAATATACATTAAACTGATGACTGTTGATGTCAAGCATTTTTTCATGAACTTATTGACCATTCATACATCTTTCTTTGTGGATGTCTATTCAACTCTTTCACCCATTTTCAAATTGGATCATGTTTTAAATTATGATTTGTAGGAATTCTTTATTCTAGTTACTAGTCCTTCATAAGATATACATTTTGTTAATATTTTCTCCTGATTTGTCACTTGCCTACTAATTTCCTTAATCATCAGTGATTTTTAATGAAAACAATTTCATTTGGTGAAGTCCAATTTATTTATTTCTTTTATGATTATTGCTCTGTGTACTGTCTAAGAAACCTTTATTTATCCTTGTCTCAAAGATCCTCTCCTAGGTTTCTTCTAGAAGCTTTATGGTTTTAGCAGTTATACTTTAATGATTAATTAAATTATCTTTAGCTTAGTTTTTAAAAATTCCAACTTTATTGAGGTAGAATTGACGTTCTGTTCATTTTTGGGTATGGTGTAGGAGCAGTTTTGAGGTGTAGTTTTTTCCCATATGGATGTCTCATTCTAGCATGGTTTGTTGAAAGACTTTTATTTCCTCAGTTCAATATTGCTTTGTCAAAAATCAGATGGGCCTGCCTCCCTCTTTCTCTCCTTTTCACTGCTATTGTTTTGTGTGAGCTTGCTTGTTCCTCACTATGCCTTCTCACAAGACTTTTAGAATTAAGTGATTATTGGCCAAAGAACAAAAGCAGAATTTTCCTATTCCCCAATAGATTCAAATGAAAACTTGTAATAAAATCAAATAATTCTTAGATGAGACATTAAAAAAATTCCAAGCTGTGTATATAAGAAATTTCACATGAGATGGCATATATTTTTATGCAGTATCAAGGTCACTAGTATCATGCCATATCATGTTGGAAACATCACTGTTGTCTGGACATTTGGATGTTTTATTGGAAATGATTTTTCTCTTTGTATGTTTCTGCATTATTAGGTTGGTTCAGTAGTAACTAGGTGAAACCTTTAAAAATTAAGTGTTTTTATATGAATAGGGCTCTCTTCTATGCTACTGGCCTGTTTGTTTATCAAATACTGTAGCTTTGCAATAAGTCTTAAAATCAGGAATATAAATCCTCCAACTTTGTTATTTGCCTTCCCATATGAATTTATAAATCAGTTCATCAATTTTTATTTAAAAACCTGGTAAGATTATAATTGTAGTTGTGTTTATTGCATAGATGAATTTGGGCAGGATTGTCTTCTTAACACTATTGAGTTTTCCAATCCATGAACATGCTATGTCCATTTATTAAGTCCTTTTAAATTTCTTCCTAGCAATGTTTCGTAGCTTTCAGTGTAGATGTTCCTGGATCAGTTTTGATGGATATTATCATATATCTTCCAGAAATTTTGTAGCAATTTGTATTATCAGTAGTATGTTTTCTTATACTCTCATCAGTACTGGGTTTATCAATGCTTTATTTCTTGCCAGTATCATAGATTAAAAAGTATCTGTTTTATTATCATTTCTTTGACTAGTGGTAAGGTCAAACATATTTTTGTATACTGTATTTATTAATTATATACTATTTTCCATGAATTGCCTATTCTTAGTCTTTGCATGTTTTTCTATTGGGATGTTCATTTTATTTACGTTGATTTGTAATGATTTATAAAAGCTCTTTGTTAAGGAGGGGTGTGTGTGTTTGTGTGTCTGTGTAACATGAGAAATAAGTGGTATTGTCTTTGTTGCATGAAGAAATTGAGGTGGAGAAAAGCTAAGTTACTTGCACAAGGTCATGCAAATAATAAATTGTCGAGCAAATATTAATTTTTTAATCTGTGATACAAAATACCACACTCTGTTGTGGAAAGACCATTTTCAGTCTCTTCATAACTTTTCCAAGTTTTGTAAAAACTCTTTATCATTGTCTCCTTTGTTAAAAGTGTTAGTTTCAGATTTTGACTCCTGCTGATAGTCTTGTTAAAACTTTAGAGAACATTGAGCTTATTTTTCCTTTCATCATTCAAATATTTTTGAAATTTATTACTTTGAAATTATTTCAAACTTCAAAGATACGAGAATAGTACAAACAACTTCCATTACTCTTTACCCAGATTCATACATTTTTAGCATGTTGCCACATTTACTTTATCATACTATCTCTATTCCCTGAATCACTTAGAATAATTTACAGACATAAATTCCTGTATTCCTAAATACTTCAGCATGTGTTTCCTAAGAACAAGAAATTATTTTACAAAACACAGTAAAATGATCAAAATCAGGAAAATTAACATTGATCCAATACTACTACTCTCTGTATTAAAATTTTGCCTTTCATCTCCAAAATGTTCTTTACAACAAATTTTTCCCAATCTGGAATACAATCCAAAATTATACATTGAGTTCAATTTGTCATGTCTTTTTAATTTCCTTAAATCTGGAATAGTTTTAGTCTTTTTTTTAAGATGTCATTTAAATTAAAAAATTATTTTATTGAAATAATATTGCATTCTAACAGTATGCAGTTCTGCGTAATTATAAATCAACGTCAAGGTGTCATTTTTGAGGAGTACAGGCCAGTTATTTTCTAGAATGTTCCTTAATTTGGTTTTGTCTGATGTTTCCTTATGATTAGCTTCAGAGTATGCAATTTTTGTAGGTATATCACAGATGTGATGTGTTCCCAGTGCACTATAGCAGGCGGTACATGTCAGTTTGCCCCTCTATTGGTGATAGTAACTTTGAATATTTGGTTAAAGTAGAAGCTACCATGTTTCTCTATTATAAATTTACTATTTTTCCTTTGTGATGAATATATAGTTTTGGGGGATATATTGATACTGTATAACTGTGCTGTTCCTTATCAAACTTTCACTCAGTTTTGAACATTTACTGATGATTCTTCTTTTCTGAATCAGTTATTACTGTGATGTGTGAAAAATGGTAATTTTCTAATACATTTTTAGTTCTACATTTATCATTTGGCATTTTACTATAAGGAAGAACTTTCTCTTTACCCCATATACTGATTGATTGGTTGGTTGATTGGTTATCAGTAAGGACACACAGATTCTTGTTTATTGTATGTGTTATAATGTTTTACAGTTATTACTCAGTTTCATTTTTTAATTCACCCACCCCATATTTGACCAGTAGGAGCTCCTTCATCCTGATTTGTCTTTCTGTTGACTTGCCCCCATCATTCTTTAACATTTCCTTACTTTCTGGGACAAGAATATTTTAGACATATCTTGTATTTTCTCTGCTATTACATTTGAATCAGCTATTTATCCAAGGAGCCCTGGATCCCTTGAGGAATAATATTTAAAAAATAAGATCTGGATACTAGGTATACTTATTGCTACTGGAGTGTCATAGTCTGGGTGTTATTTTAGCAGTTGGAATTTCCCTAGGCATTTGAACTTCTCTCAACATCCACACCAAGTGATTGTCTAGATTTGTGCTTGAATGCTTCATTATTTGGGAAAATTGCCCCAGAGGCAGTCTTTTCCATTATTGGACAACTCTGATGCTTGACAATGCTTTATATTTGAAAATAGTGGTCATTGGTTTCCTCTACTAAGTTTTATCTTGTCTGTTCCAAACATCTGCGGTTCATTTACTGCCATTACTCCTATGGCAGCGTTTTAAGATCTAGTCATCAGTCTGGTTATTTAATTCAGTTTATTACTCTCTTTCTTTAAAGGCTGACATGTAGAATGTTACTATTTCAGGTCCATGCTATGATCAGTACAGAGGAGTGGGTCAGTGACTTTATTTGTTCTAGAGATTGTGCTACTCAAACAGGCCAAAAGATTAAGTTAGATTTTCTCTTTTTCTTTGTTTTGACAACTGCATCAATCACTGCTGACTTACTTCGAGCCTATATTTAGTCAAAATCCCTAAGACTGTGTTGCTGTGTTCCTCTGTGTTACCTGCATAGTTGTGTTTTAGGAACTGATGCAAGTCTTTAAGTTGATATCTTTCTTTTCAGCTTTTCATATTTAGCCTATTATTCCTGCATGTCAAGCTTATTTTGAATCTCAAATGTCAACTAGTTGTCCTAGCTACCTCTCCCAGCTTATCATTTGATAGTTTGACTAGTATGCAATTAGTATTTTCATATAAGTAACTATTTAAAAATCTCAAGAAGAGCAGGGTGGAGCTCAAGTCTTTTCAACCTGACTTTAGACTTTCTCCCATGTTGAAATCAATCAAATAAGTGTCCAATTCTATCCTTCACCATATAACTGACCCCTTTTACCCAATTTGCCCATCCCCTCTTCTAAGAAATCCTGACTTATACTTTATTGTTTTCTAACTTTGGTCATCTGAGATAGTGATCTGTGCACAGAAGGGTCAAGGGTGGTTATCTACACGTGAAACATTTCTTGAAGAAGACAATTTATATTTATATTTATAACACAGGACAATAAAGGGTTAATTGGACATCATGGATTAATGATATACACATTCATATTCTCCTTCAGTTCCTGGCATCTGTCCTTCATTATCCTTTTTTTCAAGGGAAGATGCAGGCAGGAATGAATCGAGAGCAGGAAGCTTTTTATTTATTTTTTAGTTGTTCAGCTTGGTTGTTTCCCTCAGTCCTGGGATATGACCCCCATTCCATGGTATGTATATGGACTGTGCTCAGCCAGAGGAGGCAGACCAAACTACTACACCACCAGAAATGGCCCTTCATTCACCTTTTTTTCCCTCACCTTCTACTCTACATTTCATCATCTAATCTTTTGCCATTGGCTTACAATTGCTAGGGGTGGAAGATATGGGGACAGGGGGACTTGTGTTATGCTTTACTAATTTTTATTTTTAAATTTTTTTTATTGCAGCAACTTTAATTTAAATATTAAAATAAACTCACAGGTGTAGGTTCCCCAGATATGCAGTTTCCCCATTCCTCAGATATATGTCAATATACCCTGCCCCCCACCAAATTACCAAGTGTTCTTCACCATTGTCCAGTGGACTCCACCACCATTTGTTTCCTCCCACATCCCCCACCCCTGTCCCATTCCCTATTGGTAACCTTAGTTCTCTTGTAAGTGACTAAGGGTTATTTTTGTTTCATCTATTCCTTTGTTTTGTCTATTCATGTTCCACCTATGAGTAAGGTCATCTGGTATCTTTTTTCACTTAGATCCATCCATGTTGATTCAAATGACAGGGTTTCATCTCTTCTAAGGGCTGTGTAGTATTCCATTGTGCATATATACCATATCTTCTTCATCCATACATTTGACATTGGGCTCTTAGGTAATTTCCAGTTCTTAGCTATTGTGAATAGGGCTGCAATAAACATGGGGGTGCATAAATTTCTGCTAATTAGTGTTTTTGTATCTCCTATGTAAAATCCTAGAAGTGGAATTGTGGGATCATATGAGATTTCCATATTAAACTTTTTGAGGAGTCTCCATACTGTTTTCCATAGAGGTTGCACCAATTTTCATTCCCACCAACAATATAAAAGTGTTCCCTTTTCTCCACATCCTCACCAACATTTGTTGTTTATAGATTTTTGCATATAGCCAGTCTCTAAGGTGTAAGGTGATATTTCATTGATGTGATTTGCATTTTTTCATGTGCCTGCTGGCCATTTGTATATCCTCTTTGGAATAATGTGTTTCCAGTTCTTCCCATTTTTGATCGCACTGCCTGTATTTCTGTTATTGAGTTTTATGAATTTTTGTGTATTTTGGATATTAAGCCATTGTCAGATATATGGAATGCAAATATTTTCTCTCCATAGGTTATCTTTTTCCTTTGGTGATGTTTTCTTTCCCTGTGAAGAAGCTTTTTAGTTTGATGCAATTCCTGTCTTTTTTTTTTTTCTTTTTGTTTCCCTTGATGCTTGAGTTGAGTCTCCAAAGACCTCTGTAAGGCTGATGTCATGAAATGTCTTTCCTATGTTGTCTTCCAAGAATTTTAAGGTTTCCAGTCTTATGTCCAAGTCTTGTTCATTTTAAGTTAATTTTTGTAAATGGTGTTAGAGAGTGGTCTAGCTTCATTCTTTTGCATGTGGCTGTCCAGTTTTCCCAACACCATTTATTGAATAGACTTACCTTTCTCCATCATATGATTTTGGCTCCTTTGTCATAGATTAACTGACTGTATGTGAGTGGGTCAGTTTCTGGTGATTCAATTCTGTTTCACTGATCTGTGCCTCTGTTGTTATTCCAGTACCATACTGTTTTAATCACCATCACTCTATAGTATGGTTCAGTGTCTGGGAGTGTAATACCTCCAGATTCATTCCTTTTTCTCATAATTGCTTTGGCTATTCAAGGTCTTTTGTTATTCCATACAAATTGTAAGATTTTTAAATTGTATTTCCTGGATATAAGCCTGTGGAATTTCAATGGGGATTGTACTAAATCTATATATTGATTTAGGCAAGATGACTATTTGAATAATCTTGATTCTTTGCAACCATGAGCAGAGGCTGTCTTTCCATTTCTGTATCCTCCTCTATTTCTTTTAAGGACTTGTAGTTTTCATTGTACAATTCTTTCACCTCCTTGTTCTGTATATTCCCAGATATTTGATTATTTTTTACTTCTATTTTAAGTGGTATAATTTTCTTCTAGTGTGTTGTTTGCATATAAAGATGCAACAGATTTTTATGCATTGATTTTGTGACTTGCCACTATACTGTTTTCATTGATTAGTTCTAATAGTTTTTTGACAGAGTTTTTAGAGTTTTCAATATATATAATCATGTCATCTACAAATAATAATAGTTTTACTTCATCCATCCCATTTGGCTTCCTTTTATTTATTTTTCTTGTCTAAATGCTCTGGCTAAGATCTCCATTATGATGTTAAATAGCCATTGTGAGAGTGGGTAGCCTTGCCTTGTTTCTGATCTCCAGGAAAAACTTTCAGTTTTTTGCCATTGACTGTGTTGTTGACTGTGGGTTTGTCATATATGGCCTTTATCGTGTTGAGGAATGTATCTTCTATCCCCATTTTATATAGGTTTTTAAAATCATAAATGGGTGTTCTATCTTGTCAGAAGCTTTCTCTGTATCTATTTATATGATCATGTGGTTTTTCTCCTTGCTCTTATTGATATATAGTGTATTGCATTAATAGATTTACATATGTTGAACCATCCTTGCATCTCTGGGTAAAGCCCACTTGGTCATGATGGATGATCTTTTGATGTTTTCTTGGATTCAGCTTTAATGTATGTTTTAATCCAAGATATAAAATTCATAAGCAACCCGGAACAAGTGCGAGGAGATCACTTTAAACAATAAGTCGCACTTTCTGCAAAAGTGCAGACTGTGCAGAATCACTTTGACCAGTACTTTCTGGATGCTCTTTCAGCTGTGGAATGGAAGGTAGAAGCTGCTGGCATTCATAACAATGGAGGGGCATCTTCAAGAGCTCAGGTGTCTCATCTTGGATAAGCCTCTGTCACACTCTTGTACCATCTAGCTCAGAACTCATTCTGGGAATGGCATGGTAACCCAATTGGAATGGGGTTTGCTGGACTTAGCAAAATCTGAAATCACCTTTTCCTTCACTGTATGCATTTGTTTGAAGAGCTCAAGGTGTCAACCATTCACAATCTTCAGACTAGAGACAGAGGCCCGTGGTGAGAGTAGCCAGTGGTGACGAGTCTTGGGGTATTTATCCTTAACCACCACTATGTGCTCATATTTGTAAACCTGCATTTTGGGGTCTTGCATAGAAATCTTTAAGCCTTGACTCCAGTGGCCCAATGATTCCCTTTTGGTAGATGCATAATCTTTGCTCTTTTGGGGAGCACAAAGTATTGGCTATGATTGCTCTCAGGTTCCCATCCAGTTCTGGGTTTGGTTTCCTGAGGAGCATCAATTCTATAGAAGCACTGCTTCTTGACTTTTTTCTCTTTCTCTGTTTCTGGGCCAGGGCTCTTTGACTTCTCAAACTCTCTAATATGTAGATACAGTTCATTCATCATGTGGAGAACCTGACCAGGCTGTAGCTTCACTTATTGGTCCTTCCCAATTATGCCTCATTCAGTGCTGGTGGGATTGACCCCTACCTGCTTTACCTTGACATAGCCCCTCTTACACTCTGCTTTCAACTGTACTTCATGGCGGCAATATTTCTTATCTGTGATTTTGGTCTCTGGGCTTTGACCAACCATAGCTGCTTCTAGATGTGGAAGTTTGATTCATTGGTGATGGTTGTTCTGTCTCACCAACCAGCACACCCACATCATTACTCTCAAGGTGGCAGAGGTGGGCAAATTCTTATTTTAAACATCCCAGTTCCAGAAATGCCCAATAACCTCCACAGTACCAGAGATAACTCCCCTAGTGCTTACCTGTGGCTCAACCATGTTTTGGTGTTTGGCTTCCTTTGAAGAAACAGGCACATGGGTTGGAGGAAAATCCTCTTCCTGCAGCTCTTGTTTCCTCACAGGGGATAGGAACAACAGTAGTGGGCTGCAGTCCACCCCAGATAGCTCCTGTAGGGAGCGTCTTTAACATGGCAAAAGGGTCTGCTGCTTTTGGGCCCCTTCAACAGACTGGAGAGAGCCCTCATTCATTCTACCATGTGAGAACACAGCAAAAAGAGGATTGTTTATGAAGCAGGAAGTAGGCTTTTCACTAGACACTGAGTCTGCCAGCACCTTGATTTTGGATTTGAATTTCTTCCTGTTTTGAAACTATGAGAAATAAATTTATTGTTTATAATCCACATAGCGTATGGTATTTTGTTATAGCGACCTGGACTAAGACAAGATAAAATGGAAAATTAAAAATGTATATATTTTAAATGTGCCACTTGATTATAATATATATAGTATGTGTATATATATATATACATATATATGAAATATTAAATATTCACCACAATCAAGAGGGAAGGGGGAAGTAGGAGGAGATGTTGGGTGTAGGTTTCAGTTATACAAGATGGTAGTTATCTCTTAAGTCTCTTAATTTAGAATAGTCTATGCCTCACTTTTTTGAATTAAGTCATTGGAGAAAGTGGGTTGGTTGTCCTAGGGAATATTCCACATTTTGGACTGATCTGTTTTATTATGCTGTAATTTACTCTTTTCCTCTATACTCTATATTTTTCTTTCATGGAAGTTAGCTTTTAGGGGATTGATGATACTCAATTTTTTGTCACAAATACTTCACAGGGATTGCTGTGTAATTCACTTTGAATCACATCTGGAGGCACATGTTTATTCCCCCTTTAGTAGACAGGTGACAGCCTGATTCCTTCATTATGACATTTTTCATAAACCTGTTGTCTGATGGTTTAATCCAATGATAATGACTGGCAGAATTGATTATTCCATTTTGTCTTATACATTAATTAGCTGGAATTTTTCTAAAAGTAAACTTTCTCTGATCAACTTAAGGCTATTGGGTTACCTATACAGAAGGCAGGAATTATGCTTAATTCTTACGCTTAATTCTTACTCTTAGGATTGTTTCATTGTCAGTTTCAATCCTTGCCAATTTCAGAATAAAGAGTTGTTACTCTAGTTACTTTCAGTAATACATAATGAGCTATATGTTTTTGGTCACTTTCTATCATTACAAAATCACGTTTAAAAAATATAATCCGTGGGCTTCAGTTGATTATGTTCATTATGCTTGTTGATGCTCAGATTTTCCCATCTTTTGCCAAAGTGTTACCTCCTGTATCCTTCCAACATCACACATTACAGTCCCATAGCTTGCTTGATTTCTGGCACAAGACTTATATATTTCCTATCCCACACCTGCCATTTCTCCAAGGAGCCCTAGTTTATTTTTATTTTCCTTTTTTAACAGTAGCTTTATTGAGGAATAAGTTACATAGCATAAATTTACCCATTTAAAGTATACAACAATAAAATGATTTTAGTGAATTTGTATATTTGTGTAACTATGACCACAATCTGCTTTTAGAACATTTCCTTCAGATTATAAGATCTTTAGTACCATTTTTTGGTCAATCCCCTTTCCTATCCCTAGCTCTAGAAACCACTGCTTTCTGTTTCTATAATAGGATTTGCCTTTCTAGACGTTTCATATGAATGGACTCATGTACCTTTTGCATCTGACTGCTTTCACGTATGTTAGTTTTTAAAAGTTGAGATATAATTAATATATCATAAAATTCACTATTTTAAAGTGTATACCACAGTGTTTTTAGTATATTTATGAGACTGTGAAACCATCACCGCTAATTCCAGAATATTTTCATCACCTCCAAAAAGAAACTCTGGGCACACCCCTGTAGCTCAGGAGGTTCAGGAGGGTCAGGTAGCTAAGGTATAGGCCATGCAATACCTATGAAGCTGGATTTCAAACCCATGTATTGGGTTCACAGTCACTTCCCAGTCACTTCCCATCCCCTTCCCAGCCTCTGGCAACCAATAGTCTACTTTCTGTCTCTACGGATTTGTCTGCTCTGGACATTTCATATAAATTAAATCATGATATGTGGCCTTTCAGTCTAGCTTCTTTCATTTAGCATAGTGTTTTCAAGGTTGATTCATGTCGTAGCATGAATCAGTATTTCATTCCTTTTTATGACTGAATAATATTCCAGTGTATAAATATATTTTGTTTATCCTTTTATCAGTTGATGGACATTTTGGGTTGGTTCCATTTTCTTAAAGGAAAGATGCATGCAGGAATGAAGGCAGTAGTAGGCAAGTAGAGAGGCAGAAAGATGAGGAAGTAGCACTTTATTCATTTTTCATTTAGTTTTTCACACTGGTTGTTCCCCGTGGGGCCGGGACTTGAACCCAGGGATATTTGGCCTACATCTTTCAGAGGCAATTGACCTAACCACTGCTCCACCAGGGTGTGCCCCTATGGTAATTCTATGTTTAACCTTTTGAGGAACTGTCACACTGTTTCCCAAAGCATCTGTAACATTTTACATTCCTGCAAGTTAAGCTAGCTTCCATTTTTCTCTCTGTCTGTACCAATACTTGTTTATTGATCATAACCATCCTAGTAGGTATAGCCACTTAGGAAAATAGTTGGCAGTTCTTAAAAAAGTTAAGCTCAGATTCTGATCCCTATCCCCACAGAGGTTGTGATTTTATTTATTTTTATTTGTTTAGGGATTTGCCTGAACTATTTTGTAGATTTTTGTGTCCTCTTCAGTGTGAAGTGTATTCATGTTTCTGCTCAGTTAAAATTATTTTTATTTCTAATTCTGGCTTCCTAGGTGTCATACCTGGGTCAGGATAGCTTAGTGGTTAGCCAGCGATATGTGAGAGGTTGTCCTTGGGCCATTGTTGTCTTCCACCCTTTGCTTATGGAATTATGTGTGAGTTGGGAAGCATATTCAAAGTTTAGAGAGTTTATAAGTCTTCCCTGAGTTTTGCTTTCTGCTAGGCTTTCTCATGTTTCTTCTGTGCCTGTGCAAGTCTTCATTCAGTAGAGCATAGATAACTCAAGTCCCCTCCATTACCCTGAGCTTTAGGCCAGTCTTGCACATATGCACCACCTTCTAGGCCACAAGGGATTTGAGGGAGTATATCAAGTCCCAGTAGGCTGTCTGGTTTTCTGGATTTTTCTGCTTAATTTCTGGCAGGTCTGCTGTTCTATTACTAGCCCTGTGTCCTCAGGTAACTGATGTTGGTTTTCCCTGATATAAGGAGTTTTGGATAGTTTTCAGCACCTCTGGGAAGAGGACATTTTTGGTACTCATTCTTAAACAAGTGCTTTCTGTCAGTTAAGTTGTTGGTTTTTATGGCTTGCCTTGCCCTGCCCTTGAAAAATGAGTTTCAGTGGAACTAGAGGGGGAGGGGATTTGAAGTCTCAGGTGAAACCACCATAGACTTCCATTGTTCTTACCAAAGTTTCAATAGGTTCTCTCTCTCTCTCTCTCTCTCTCTCTCTCTCTCTCTCTCTCTCTCTCTCTCTCTCTCTCTC